>APFE030726942.1:0-28579 GCA_000404065.3 Pinus taeda | reverse complement strand
TTATCAGTGCTAGAAGAGTCAAGTATAGGCTGCTAGCCTATAAACATTGTCCATATCCACAAATAGAACACTTTGCCAACCAAGATGAATGGGTGCCTAATACATTAGTAGAAGAATTTACTCAGGAGGAGACAATGGAGCAGACTGTGAAAGACTTAGAGAAAACTCTTGACTTGGATTCTTGTCGGCAGGTCATATTCAAGCAACCAGTCCAAGTGGGAGAAGGCACATCCACTACTGCAGCTGCACAGACCACCGAGCAGGCATCTACTACAGCAACAACAATAGCAAAAGGCAAAGAGGTGATGAATGAACAACAAGAGACAGAGGCAGGGCAACCCAGCACTTCAAAGGAACAAAGTCAAGGGCAAGCCCCTTTACAGCAAGCTGAACCACCCCAAATCCTAATTTTGCAAACACCTCTCAATGAAGAGAGAGGCAAAAAACGAGATAGAGAGGAGGTCACACCTCCAAGTGGGTCAACACAACAACCAGAGGCCAAGAGGCCAAGAATTGACCCTCAGACCGAGGAAGAAGACATCAGTGAAGAAAGCCAAAGCAGAGAAAGACAATCCAGCCAGCAGACTGCCACTAGTTCATTTCAGCAGGAACAGGCCATGCAGCAAAGCACAGAGGTATCCTCCTCAAGGCAGCAGGGCAAGCAACCAGCTGGAGTCAGAGGGTCATTCATGGAAATCAAGGCCCAAAATGAACTCTTAAGAGTTCAACTGTATGATCAATTTTTGAAGACAACACCCTCCAAGCAGCAGAGATTGATGGTAGCATATGACATCAAGGAGGATAAGATGATTTTTACTCATCTTAAGCCTAAAATCCCAAAGCCTAGATCATCTGCAGACTACACTAAAACAAGTTTAGAGGTCCTCTCCAACGACATACGCCCCATGGATCAGATAGAGCTGCACAAACAGACTGGGGAAATGGTGTATGCCACACTTGCAGACAGGGCTATGCTGGCCTATCAGTTAAAAGAATCACTAAGGAATACCAATACACAACTCGATTTGGAAAGGATGTCTTCCACTGCTAAGGACAACAGAATAAAAACGTTGGAAGACATAATCATTGATCTAGGACATGATCCTAAAGATCCAAAGGGTATTAAGGCCCTTATGAAGAAAAAAGAGGATGACATTGTTGCACTGAGAAAGCAGGCAAAATTGCCTCCAACCATTCACCCTCAAACAATAGAACTTGTACAAGAGAAGCAAGTTGATGAGGCCATGGATCTGCTTCTGATGATGAATCAAAGAATATTGCAAATGGAGGCAGAATTGGAAAAGGCATTGCAGGACAAGGAAGGGGAGTCAACCTCCCAGCCCCCTCAAACTTCTACAACTCTTGGCCCTGCCCCTCCTACACAAGCAGCAGCATCCCCTCCTGCCATTCCAGCACCAACCACAACCACATCAGCAACAAAAGCAACAACAACAACAGCAACAAAATCTAGCATGAGTATGGAGGACTTGATGAAAGCTGTCATGGAATTTAAGGTTCAGGTAACAGAAATCAATGAAGCTAAAGATAGACTGGCCAAGCTAGAGGCCAGCTATGACAAGTCCAAGATGACTGTAGCAGAGAAGCAGAGAGAAATAAAGGCCTTGGAAGCCAAAGTGAAAGCTTTGGAAAAAGAATTGCTTCTAGGAAAAACTCTGGCAGAAATCAAGAAGATAATCTGGGCCAAAATTGGCCAATCAATCCATGACTAGTGGAGGTCAATCCAGGCCATACATGAGCAAATTGAATTGATAGGCATAGCTCATGTTGAAATACAAAGGGCCAGAAGAACACTAGGAATCATGCCTGAGCAGGCCAATAAGATGATACATTTCCTCAATACCCACACTAGGGAGGAATTGAGAGCACTAGAAATAAGCAGCAGAACTGACACTATCCTGACAGCCAAGAAAGTGCTGACTTTGAGGAATTTCACTCAAACACTAGAAAGGAAATGTCTGGATATGAAGGCAGAAATTGATGAATTCAGGGCGAAGATGAAAGTATTGCAGGATAAAGGATTGGCAAGCCTAGTGACTGGCACAGGACAACTACTATCATATGATCAGTATATCACAAGGATCAACAATTATGTTGAGAATCAAATAACATCATCCAGCAGCTCCACAGAAGAAGCAGGGCCTCCCTCTGGGCAGTCTCTGTATGACAAACTAGAAAATTTATTTTTCATTGAGCATGAGATAAATCATCTGTTTGAAGTGCCTCCAAATTTTTACAGATATACTGAAGCAGATGAAACACTGGTAAAAATAAGGAGACATCAGCTACCTCCAGCTGATTGGTGGCAGGCAATGCTGGAAGTTCTGCCTAGGTGATTCCACTATATTATTACTTTTTGTGAAATTTCAGATCTCAGTCACAGTACAGGTCAGCAGATAATCCAGCACGCAGATATCACAGGAAGCATCCGTACAGTGACTCACCAAAGCACTCAGACAAAAGGCTCAACTAACGCAAAATTAAAGGCACAGCTACAGCCAACTTTCCTGAGCCAAAAAGTCAAAGTTGTCTGACAGAAAGATAACTGCCATCTCAACATTAATTATTGTAGTTATATCTTTCATTTACTTTTTGTAAGAGAGTTGGTGGTGCAATTTATTGCACAATAACTCACTATTTAGATATTTTATCCTATTTTTTGTATATATATGCCCTCAAAGAACGTATTGAGGGTCGGTTGTAGTGAAACTCTTTCAGGAGAGTTGTATTGTATATCTGAGACATTTTGTTGATACAAATTGCTGGTGGAGTTCCTAGTTCCTATACTGTCTGAAGGTGAAAATGAATGGCTATGTTATGTTGCAGAATTCCTGTGTCATTTGCTGGAACAATAAGTTATTCTTAACCGTGTTCTTGTCTTTCTGTGTATGAAATAATTCATATATGTTCATGATCATAGTAAATAGAGAAAAAGAATAGCTTAGGATTTGTTTGAATACACCCTATGCTCAATCTCTATTTCTAAATATGTTTTCCTCTGGATTAGCCATGGATATGAATTCTTAATTGCTCATGTCTAAACTAATTATCTCACTGTGAATATTGTTTAAGAATTCTTAACTGCTCTTAAGCAATACTTTCATTTCTCCTCTTGTTAGCATAGTGGAAGATTCTCAATTGCCTTTCACTCACTAATTCTATAACTTCATTACATAATCTAAAAAATTGTTCCACAGATGCCTATCTGGCTTTGCAGCAATACTCTGTTTTCAGAAACATACTTCAGCAGCACACTTCCCTGAACTCCATTGCCCAATGGCCCAAACTGTTCTGTAATTTATACCTCATCTCTGTTTGAATTCACCAACCAACCAAATTCAAACAAAATCAGCACACCATAACTAGCCTAAAATCACCCACCAACAAAGTTAAATCATAAAGAGAGAGCCCTCTCTGGTTGCAGGTAGGCTAGGACCTGTAACTAAAAGATTGGTTAGTGGTTACCTCAGCCGTATTCCCTTTAGGAAGCAGGGAACAACCTGAGTGATAACAGTATGAAAGTGTTGTTCCCTTGAACCTATGAGATAATGAAAGGCCCTGTCCAGAGAGCATCAAATTTCCCATGATTGCCTTTATTTTCCTTCAATGCATCCCATTTCAAAACCAAGTCATCAACCTGAAACTTATCTGCTTTTGTTTTCCTGTCAAATGCTTCCTTGATCTTTTTCTGATGTGCTGTAGCCTTTTCAATCAATTGTTCTCTAATTCGATGTAATTCTATTAAATCAGTGTTCCGGTTTGCCATGTTTTCTTCCCGATCCTGCTCTGATTGAAGGAACTTTACCACAAGGAGAGTAAGCTGAATTGGAAATAGTGCCTCTGTACCATACACCAACTTAAATGGAGAATTCCCTGTGGATCTCTTAATGGTCACTCTGTCAGCCCAAAGTGCATATTTGAGCTTGGAATCCCAATTCTTCTTGTTATCATCCAACGGCTTCTTAATGATCCTTATCAGACTTTTGTTGGAAGATTCTACCAGACCATTTCCTTGTGGATAATATGAGGTGGAATGAATAAGTTTAATGCCCATAGCATCACACATTTCCACCAACTCTTTGGCTCTGAAGGCTGCTGCATTATCTATGATTATCTTATGTGGACAGCCAAATCTGGTGAAGATATTTTCTGTCAAAAACTTCATGACCACATTATGATTAGCCTTCCTGGTAGGGATTGCTTCAATCCACTTGGTGAAATAATCAGTGGCTACTAATATCCATCTGTGCTAGCCACTGGAATGTGGATTGATTTCTCCAATACAATCCAAGCCCCACTATTGAAAAGGTCCTTTTGCTTGAATCGGTTTTAGGGGCAGGGATTTCAACTGCTGTTTTCCTTCAAAACTTTGGCACCTGTCACAAGATCTAACAAATAAAAATACATCAGCAAATAAAGAGGGCCAATAGTACCCAGCTTTGAGAATTTTATGGGCTGTATTTTTCCAATAATGGTGTCCTCCACACATGCTGTTGTGAAACTGCTGCATAACCTCTGTTGACTGTTCTTTGTCTAGACACCTTAAAAATATTCCAGATGGATTCCTCCAATAGAGCGGATTTTCATTGATGCAACATTTTGTTGCTCTAAGTTTTAAAGTTCTAACTTGACTCTGAGTAAAACTGGGAGGGATTTCTAGCTTCAACAAAAGTTTAACTATTTGAGCGTACCAACTACAAGAAGCTAGATTCTCGGCCACTGATTGCTTTCTCTCTGTTTCAACTGTTTTCTCTTCTTCATTTGTCTAACCATTTTCTACAATTGTGTACAGGAAATCAATATCTAAAGACCTGCAATTTTCCTCAGCTAATAATTTGGCAAGACCCTGACCTTTGACCAACTTGGTGGGCTTCAACTCTATGTTAAATTCTATCATTTTTGCAATCCACTTTGCTCTTCTTCCATCGACATCAGGTTGTGTTAGGACATCTTTTATTGCAGCAGAGGGCACATATGCAATTATTTTTGAATGCAAGATATAAACTCTGAAAGACTTTAAGGATTTAATAAGAGCATATGCCTGTTTTTCTATAATATCATACCTCAGTTCAGCATCCCTCAAATTCTTGCTGAAAAATGCTATTGGATGTTCTGAACCTTCTTCATCTTGCTGCAATAAAACAACTGCAATGGTATCTTCAGAGGAAAATGAGAATGCGTGGAACTCCTTGCTGTAATCTGGACTTATTAATGTGGGAGCTTCCATAATAGCTTTCTTGATGGAATCAAATGACTTTCTTGCTGTATCAGTCCATCTTACCTCTGACCCTTTTCTCAACATGGAGGTAATGTGCTTCACCAGTTCTGCAAAATTAGGAATAAACCTTCTGACAAAATTGATTTTACCCAGAAAGGATTGGATATCCTTCTTTGATCGAGGGGCAGACAAAGTCTGTATGGCCTTGACTCTTTCTGGGTCAATCCTGACACCTGCAGCAGACACAACATGTCCTAACAACTTGCCTTCCTCTAAAGCAAATTGCGATTTTTTAGGATTGACTGAAATCCCAAATCTCCTGCACTTCAAAAACACTTTTTTTTTCAAATGTTGTAAATGAGTTTGATTGCTGCTGGAGTAAACAGTTATATCATCAAGGTAGATCAGCACAAATTTGTCCTTCTCTCCCACAAAAGCTATATCCATAGCTCTTTGAAAGGTTGCTCCATCGTTCATCAGACCAAATGGCATTTTGGCATACATAAAAGTGCCCCAAGGAGTGGTAAATGCAGTCTTTTCTTGGTCATCTAGATGCACAACAATCTGATTAAAGCCTGAAAATCCATCTATGAAAGACATTACTTTGGCTCCTGAGACCTTTTGCAGCAAATGCTCCATTTTCGGTAAGGGATAATTATCTTTCTTCAAGCATTTGTTCAAATTTCTGAAATCAACACACAGTGTGATTTCTCCACTCTTCTTCCTCACCACCACTAGATTGGCTACCCATTTTGAATACCTGAGAGGAATAATTATCTTGGCAGCCAACGACTTTTTAATTTCTTTTTCAATGAGAGGGAGAAGCACATGATTTATTGGTCTCAGCTTCTGTTTAAAAGGAATAGTGTCTTTTTCTAGAGGGATTTTATGCCGAATTATGCTTTTATCATATGTTTTCAAATCACTATATTCCCAGGCAAACACATCAGCAAATTGCTTCATTAATTTGCAATATTCAGGACTTTGATCAACAAACAAATGCATAGACAAATTTACATATTTAGGCTGACCTGGACTTCCTACATCGTGCTTATAGACTGCAGATTGTTCTTCTTTTAGGGCAGCCTTGTAAGGCACGTCATTCTGGTCAAACCGTCTTTCAAGAGGAATTAGACCCTTAGGAATATGGTTACTAGGAAGCTGGACTATGCTGTCTTTACCAATTTTATTTCTAAGCTGAGACTGGGAGTTTTCTAACAAGGCATCATTTTCTTGGTCAATTTGCATCTCAGAAAATTCATCAATGACTTGCAAGAACCTATTAATCTCATCATCATCATTAAAAACTTTCCAATGGTGGACATTGTCAGGCAAGGATGGTCTGTACTTCATTTTCACTTCATAAACTAGTTTGGAAGGCATAGGAGGAACACATAGACTAGCAGAAACATCAAGGGAATCAACAAGCTAATTTTGGGCTCTAGGAATGTATGAAATACAGAAACTATCAAAGAAATCCTTGAGTCTCCATAACTCATCTCTGTATGCTTTTAGCCTCGGGTGCTTTGCCTGAAATGTTTTATTTACTTGTTGAATAATCAAGTCAGCATCTCCAAACACTTTTTGTTCTTGATTCCTCTGTCTTTAGCTGCATTAAGGCCCAATAGCAGAGCTTCATATTCTGCTATATTATTTGTGACTTTGAATGCCAGCTTAAAAGACAGCTGCGTGCTTTCCTGTTGTGGAGATATCAGCACCACTCTTGTTCCTGCAGTCTCCTGGGAACATGCTCCGTCAAATAACATCTCCCAAACCTAACTTCCTTGCTTTTCCTCTACCTGAATTGTTGGTTCCCTGATCTGCATTTCGACCTTCTGAGATTCTTCTATTTGGAGAATGCATGCTCCAAAATCAGTGTCCACTACATATATAGGATGATTTGTAGGATTCTTCTCATCGCTGATGATATATGCCAGTTGTGCTTCTCTGTATAACCTCCTGCTTTCTCCTCCAAAAACTGGGACAGTGGCATAAGAAAGATCATTCTGCAAGGTCCCACCTAGTCTCTTAATCCACCCTCTGGACAACAACATGCCAAACTTAGGAGGGACATCTGCTACCACAATGTCCATTACCATATTCTTCATGGGAAGCTGGATTAAGGTAATGGCCAAATCTTTAATCAATCCAAGACATTTCACCTTGAATCAAAAGAAAATAAATCATGATAGGGTCTAGTGATATCAAGGCCCAACTCTTCCATGACAGCTTTAGGCATTAGATTGTGGCTAGCCCCTGTGTCTAACAAGGCAATTGTGGAGGATTTTGTCATGAATGGTCAATGAGACATAAAAAGATGGAGAATTATTATTAGTAGGTTCAATCATGGGACTGAGCACAACTGCAGGCTTGTCATCTTGCAAATTAATAGAGTCAGTGGAGGTTTGTTTGGTTTCTAGCTCAAGGGCTTCAAGAATAGGCTTCCTAAATAATTCACTCTTCACCAGCTCAACCAGAGGCACAAATATTTTCAATTTCTGAACCTATGACTCAAAGCTAAAAGAAGAAGATGACTTATCAGAATTTTTTACCTCTTGAACTGGAGCTTTGAGGATGACTAGATCAGATGCTGGTCTTTTCTGCTTGATATTCTGCTGCTCTATTTGGACATCAATTCTTTGGGCAGGATTTTCTTTGACATTGTTCGCATTTGACCTCAAATTATATCTTTGCTATCCACCAGTCTGCAGAACAACTTCTCTGTCCCGTTGACTTTGTTGTTCTTGCAGCAAAGATTCTTCTTATTCAGTCAATGTCAAAAAGGCAGAACTGCCTTTAGCTTCCATGCAATGTATTTCATCCTCATCTTCAATCTGTTCTTCCTCCATGACTACATTTTGGAAGGGAGCTTTAACCTTGTGTTCTTCATTTGGATCTTTACCCCTCTGAATAATTTGCAGCTGCTCATTTTCTCTTCTGTATGGATTTGAATTTCTTTGAGAAAACGTGCTCTGCTGCCTTGTTTTTCCTGAGTTCTGCTCAATTTTTAGCTTAGAAATTTCAGCAGCCAATGACTCTATCATCTTAGTCATTTTATCTAATTCAAGCTCTGAAGATGAGGAGGCAGAGGAAGAAGAAGCCTCGCTTCTCTGCCTTCTTCTGTCAAAATGAATTTTAAGTTTTTCTGTAGCCATAATATTAGATTCCACCTCTAGAGCAGCATCTTGCATGTCTGCTAGAGTGGCACATCTTCTTTCTCTTAAAAGCAGGCAGAAATCCGAGTCAAAAGCATTGGCATATGTGAGTTTGGATGATGTAGGAGTCGGTTTTACCTCAGCTAGTATTTTATTGTACATCCTATTAAATCGCTTATTGAAATCAGACAAAGATTCTCCAATTTATCTCTTCATGTTACCAAACTCAGTATGGTAATACAACAAGTCCTTCTTATCTCCCCAGTGCTTCAAAAATACATCATCTAAGGCTTCAATATCAGCAATAGATCTAGGGGTCAATTCTATGAACCATTTTCTGGCCTCACCATCAAGGCTCTGGACAAAAACTCTCATCCACACATCATTTTCACTTATATCTAAGTTATCAGCATAACTGTAAAAGGCTTCAAGGTGTTCTTTAGCAGTTACCCCATCTGTACCTGTGAACTTAGGCATATATTTTTGATATTCTCCTACAGGCTTGGCATTTAGAGGAACATGCAAAACTAGGGGTCCATACCTAGCAACAACAATCCTTTCCATCCTTGTAGGCGCTTGCTGACCTGCCATAATTAGGGTATGTGGAAGACTACTGGCAGAATGACTAGTATGAAACAATGAAATGGCTGGCAGAAATAATGGAATATAATGAATTGTATAGGATGCAATCTTTGGACTCAGATCCAAAGGGGAACTAAATATACAAGGAGATGTTTGAATCTTTGCAGATGGTTTTTCACTAACAATACAAGGTTCTAACTCTTCAAACTGTCTGTTTTCAACTACAACCTCCTCTTGCAGAGATATATAAGATTTCTTAGGCTTACCTGATCCTGATGCTCCTTTCTGTAAGGTTCTCTTCTGCTTAATAATCTTCTAAGGGTCAGGCACTGGTTCAGCAGGTGATTTCTGAGGATTTCTTCGAGTATGTCTCACAAACTGAGCCAGAACTGCAATGTGGAGTTGCCAAAGGATGGTCTTCCTCCAATGGAGTCGCCAGACAGATGATTACAACGAGAAACTGTGTTCAAGCCTTGTCTGTCATCCAAGCTTGCAGTTGTGTCATTCTCCCAGGGAAGCAGAACTTCAAACTCCTTTCCCTGGCAATGGCACCAATTAATGTTATCACCCCAAGAAACTCACCTAGGTTGTATATCAGTAATGCTCAGGAACATTACAAACTCAAAAAAATGTTGGAAATATGGTGGATGAATGAAACAAATGCTGCATATTCAAGCCAGATAACCACTCCTACTATGCTTAACCCCAGACATGGGTGAACACCCCCAGACTACAAGGCTTTAGACCACCAATTACTCACAGTTTTAAAGAAAATGTGATGATGGAGAATACTGATCACACTAGCAGATGCACAGGACCCTGTGATGACCAGCTGCAACCAGTTAAAAGGTCTATAAATCTATTTCCTAAAGCATAGAGAGGATGACAGCTCTCTGACATTTAAAACAACAGAAACATATATACAAATTCAATGATATATGCTAAATCCTAACACAGAGGTGGGATGGTAGCCCCTCTAATGCTAAAAATTAACAGCACATGAATAAATGCAAAACAGGCACAGCCCGAGATAAGAAGAAGAAGTGGAAAGTGAGAAATTAACAAGAAAAGAAGCTTGCATTAGCTGAAAATGAAGACCAGACGCTGCAAGTATCACAGTAGTTACAATCTCCAGAAATTGAAGCTTACAACAAAATAACAGTCATCAACCCTCTTACATTCTCAGTTCTGGATATATATAGAGGCTGATTACAAAAATATCTACTATCCTATGCGTGGAGGGTCATAATGGATCACCAACCACATTTACAAACTATTATGAGCCTTAGCTACAATCTCAGTGTCTTAATGAACAAATCGACCTTTTCTGATATTCTGATGTCCTTCTGAGGTAGCTGGAGTAAACAATGGATGAAATTCTACGCCTGATAAATGGTTGAACTACTCGAGAGTGTCCTTTTTGTACTTTGGTCATGCTACTTATTGAATATGGTGGTTGAAGATTCAATGCATTGAGTACTAGATGATCTCTTCCATCTTCGTGCTTACAAAACAAGCCGAGCAGACTGAAAAAATACATTGGAAATGGACGTGGAGCTGAGAAAGAATGCTAGCTGTTGGATGGCTCAAACTGATGGCGGAGATCAGACTGTGAGGGCCATCGGAAGACATATGCAGATGGAAGAGTCTGGGCCATTGGATGATGTGAATGAATGGTGGAGATTCGATCTGAGAATCTATCGGGCGGGTAGGCAAAAAGGAGGATCGTGGACTGTCGGATCACGATCAGGGAGATCTGACGGCTGACGGGTGACCAAGATGCGAGAGCATTTAATGAGCGGGGAAAGGGTACGACTGCGGTAAGCGGCTTTATCGCACCGCTTTACGGGAAAGGGCGGTAATCGTACCGCGGGGCGCGATGCAATGAGAAAGGGATGCGTGGCAGACGAGGCAGAGGGGAAACTGCTTTCCCCGCTGACTAGCGGACGTGCAGATTCTCGAATCGAGAAATGCGACTACCGTCAGATCTGGGGATGGACGATCAGACGGCTAAAAAAAATGGTGCACGTGTTCTTGACTAATGTGACAGGCAAAGGCGCATGGATTATGCGCGCTGTTACGTTATCACAGTTACATGGAATTTAAACTCATCGCCCGGGGAGCTTAATAGAATAAGGGCTTATGTAGAATTAGGAGGAAAATGGGGAAACTAAAAAGATTGTGGGGGTACAAACGGGTGAAGTGGCGGGAGAAAGATGACAAACATGAATCCCTTGCGAGCACAATCAGCACAGCCAGGCTTGTTGCTTTAACCATCAAAATTGAATTCTGTAGCAGAGCTAACAATACCAACCCTAGAGAAATAAGAAATGAATCCGACCATATATTTTAATGCATTGACAAGAATTACCAGTCCTTAAACTCTCAAGATATAAGGATATATCAAGAACACAAAAAGTAATAGTGTTGATTGATTCAGGTAGTACCCATAATTTTATTCATTGTAAGATAACCAAGGAATTGAATTGCTTTCTATATCCAACATCAAAGTGTCAAGTGATGTTAAATTATTAAACTATGGTCAAATTCCACATTGGATAGCTCATTTGATGGAGATAATGATTACATTGAATTCCTCTTTTCGAGAGGACCAAAATCAACCTAAAGATCATCTAATGTGGACAAGGGAAAGTGTATTTTTTAATTATGGGCCCACATGTGCATATTTGATCAGGTCGGCCCTAAAGAAAAGTAGACACCCTTGGAAGGCAATAAATACAAGTGACATCTACCTCATTTGGACACCATCATGAGACACTCTTCTTTCTTGGTTTTGGCTTGCACAGGTCTGAGTCACATCCGCGGAGGAATGGGTTCGCTTGAACATAAAATTGTAGGGTCTTAAGCTCTCATCTCTGTTTTAGAGTTTTGGGCCTCAATCACATGCATGAAACATGAAGAACTCGACCACAATCGCAGGCATGACATAAGAAGAACTCGACCACAATCGTAGGCATGACACAGGAAGAACTTGACGACAATCGCAGGCATGACACAGGAAGAACTCGACCACAATTGCTCGCTAACTAGCCCATCCATGTGACCATATCACACGCACAACCTCCACGGGACTGGCATATAGGATTTTAGAATCACAGTCATAGGCTCTCCAAAGGCTGAATTTGACCACAGTCGTTGGCTTATAGGCCCAAGAGAGTGACTTGACCTTTCCAGTCACACGCATGAATCCTCCTCCATGTGGTCGGGAACTAAATGTTGGTTTTTCATTTATCTGAAGTTTTTTCTCATTGACCGCAGTGTTCGACAGTTGATTGCAGACAATGACCGTTCATTACAGGCTTCAAAATTAGGGTTTTCAGTATAAGCATTGTTGGGTTCATTTCATAGTTCTTGTTTGGTTGTTTTTTGTTGGATAATTGTATGGATGAAGATATGGATCATTGTACTCTCTTTTGTTGAATCATTCAATGACAATCTAATAAGAAGAAGAATTTGAAAGGGTTTTCCCCATAGTGGGTTTTTCCCTGGCCTCTGACCAGTCCTGGTGTCTCTATGTGTGAATGCTTTTCTTCTATTGTTCCTTTATGTTCAACTGCATTAATGATGATTTTATAGTTCTTTCTACATAGTTGCATATTTTGTTGAATAATGATGCAAATTTGAATAACGTGTGATGTTATGGGGTGAATTTAATATGTAAATGAAAAAATGCAATTATCAAAGGAAAGAATAATATAGCCCTAAGAAAAATTAATATGATATCATAGCTAGGTTGAAGAAAAGTCATGGAGTTCATCCCTATGATGACACCATTAAAGGATGCAAGATAGGATGGTGGAGACTTAGAAGAATACTAGGGTTTGAAGGTAACCTTAGGTAATTTATGTAGAAATTCCTTTTAGATTCAAACCGCTTATGTAATATGCTAAAACAAAAGACTTGAATCTACTCTACTCATTAACAGAAACAATTAATCGATCGAGAAATCACAACATAAACATGAGACAAGATTCAATCACATATGCTCAGAGATTTATCTAAGGGGAAAGATTGATGCTCAATACCCCTTCCTATTTGTATTTGATTAGATCAACAAACAGATAAGAAATACAATGCTTGTTCAAGCTTGAACAATCTTTGCACAAGTATAATCTATCTCACTGCATCAAAAGTTGACTCTGGCCAAGACTTAGCCATTTTTTTGCCTGCCAAGCTCCTATTTTCTTCCACTATTTCTCAAGGAATTAACCTTTTATTAATTAGGGAAATCCCAATCCTGAATTGTGCAATCCCTATAGGTCCTTCTTTGACTGCATGAACCACCTGTACAACTCGGAAAATTATACAACTGATTGTACATTACCCTTTAACTCCAATCTCAACTGGGAAACTTGAATATCATGCATGCATGAATTAATTGTGGTTGATTTATCAGTTAACTAGTTGAAAAACGAAGCTTCACCCCCCTACTAGACCTCCTACTAGTTCCTCCAACAGTTGGAACTAATTTATCTAACATTAACTCAATTTAACTGAATTAAATTATCACAACTCAAATTAAACTCAACCTAGGCTCCTAAAATTTAGGAACCACTCTACAT
This sequence comes from Pinus taeda, assembly GCA_000404065.3. Classification (NCBI taxonomy): domain Eukaryota; kingdom Viridiplantae; phylum Streptophyta; class Pinopsida; order Pinales; family Pinaceae; genus Pinus; species Pinus taeda. The sequence goes on along the minus strand of APFE030726942.1, from coordinate 15,023 downwards.
GACTCAAGTTAGTGTAATGTCCCTTAATAATAAATAATAATAATAATAATAATAATAAAAATAATAGATAATAATATAATATAATATAATACTAAAATCAAAAAAAAATAAAAATAAAAATAAAAAAAAATAGTAATAGTAATCAATAATAAATAATAATAAAATAATAAATAACAATATTAAAGCTCTAAATAAATATAAATAAAAATAAACAGAAAAATGGTAAAAATCAGTAAAGCTATCAAAAAGTAAAAAACAAAAGATATAAAACAAGAAAGCAGTAAAGTTGCATGTTGACACATGGAGTGTGTGCATGTGGTTCCCCTTCCAATGTTTGCTCTCTTTAATAGATGGTGAGGAAGATGAGAGACATTCCAGCATTCCATGATTCCATCATCCATTCTCTTGGGGTAATAGTGTTGTGAGACAAAGGAGTCTGTGGCAGTAGTACGTTGATTGAGTGTTCGAGGGTGGCTAGTTGTAGCAAGATTTTGTACAATTGAGCCCACGGTTGGATGGAGAGTCGTCCCCAAGACTTTGTTGCAATTAGCAGAATTCAACTAGCGTTCAACCCTGAAATCACAAATGAGAAACATCATCGCCACATGTAAGTTGTCTCTACTGATATTTTTGAAATTTGATGTTAATTAGTTGATAAATTGAGTGTTGATTATAAATCGCATGATTAATCTAATTAACTACATGTTTTTATTTCGGGGTTGTTACAGTTAGGCCCTCAACTAGAATTAACTAACCAACTAAGTGAAATTAACTTAGTTAACTCATTCTTGTTGTCTTGTGATGTGGAATTACAATTTTCTCCTAATTTAAATCAAGGGAAAATTAAATCAAGATTTTCTTGTTGCCATTTTCAACACTCCCTCTCAACAAGAAAGGGATTATCAGATACCTGAATCCCGTCTCTATGGAACTCAAATTTTCCTCTTGACAATGCCTTTATCAAAATATCTACATCATGTTCCTCCGTAGGAATGTATTCTAACAACATGATCTGCCTCTGCACACAATCTCGTAGATGGTGATACCAGATGTCGATATGCTTCAATTGATCCTGAAAAAATGGATTTTTAGAGAGTTTGATACAACTCTGATTGTTACAATAAATCACAGTGGAATCCATCATCTAACTAAATAACCCAACAAGAATCTTCCTCATCCAGATAGCTTCACAAGTTGCTTGACTAGCAGCCATGTAGTCTGGTTCTGTTGAATTGAGTGCAACTGATCTCTGCTTCATACTCTACCAAGAAACTGCTGCTGACCCAATACTGAAGATTGTTGGGTTGTGTTATATTCTTTCCACAACTAACATATGTAGTGAACCGGGAGGTTAGAGGGGGGGCGGAGCCCGCCCTTCAGTGCACCGATTGCACAGCGAGGGGGTCACAGGGGGGGCGGCAACCCCCCCTGTTTGGGGGGTTTAAGGGGGGTGGGTAGCCCCCCTCTACGGGGTTCGGGGCAGCGCCTCGAGATTTTTTTTTTTTTGGACCCTATATTAGGTTGGGCGAACCTACCTATGGTTTTCGGTCCATGATTTTTGCACATGTTTTTTGGACGCGATGGTTTTCAGTCCATGGTTTTGGATGCGATGGTTTTTGGTCCATGGTATTGGATGCTTCACCATGTATAAATATGTATTTTAACATTGAAAGGAATATAATGAAAAATCAAGCTGGTAGTCCCGGTTTTGGGATCCAGTGGGAAATCTCTGTGTATATGTGTTTTATGTGTTATGATCTCGCATTTTTATTTTTCTTGTGATTTAGAATTCGTATGCAGGTAATTTCTGTACGGGGTTAAAACCTACATTTGGTATCAGAACTGTTTTGGCTTCAAGGGGACGCCTTTGTTGCTGAGGGGTTTCGCTCGGGCCTGTGGTAGACCCTGTTCAATCGGAGATCTGCGAGATCGATTCTGGTGGTGAAAGAAGATGACGAGTAGCGGAAAGAAAGAGATTGAGAAGTTCAATGGTCAGAGTTTTGAGTTGTGGAAACTCAAGATGGAGGATCTATTGGTGGATAAAGATCAGCGGATCGCAGTAGATCCGGGTACTAAACCAACGAGAGTGACCGATGAAGAATGGAAGAAGTTGGATCGGAAGCCAAAGAGCACAATATGATTGTGTGTCTCAGATTCAGTATTGCTGAATGTATCAGGGGAAGCTACGGCGAAGGCTCTGTGGGACAAGTTAGGGACTTTGTACCAATCTAATTCTCTGGTGAATAAACTATTCTTGTGGAAAAAGATGTATAACCTGAGGATGAAAGATGGAGACTCGATGATAGAGCATCTGAATGCGTTTAATATTGTGGTAAGTCTGTTATCATCTATTGATATTAAAATTTCAGATGAAGATAAGTGCATCAGTTTGTTGTGTTCTCTACAGACTCGTGGGATAGTCTGGTTATTGCAATAGGTAGCAATGCAACTGCTTTGCAGTTTGATGAAATAGTCTCAGCCTTGCTGACGGAGGAGATGAGACGGAAAAATATGGACAACCAGAATGGTGATGCCTTGTCTGTATGAGGACGGTCCCAGAACAGGAACAAAAATAAGTCATCGAGTGGGAGATCTAAATCTAGAGGGAGATCTAAATCTCCAGGAAAACCTACAAAGGTGGTGTGCTGGAAATGCGGAAAGGAAAGGCACTTCAGAAGGGAGTGTAAATCTAAAGCTCCTGATAAAGGAAAGGGATCTGATGATGCTCCTTCTACAGAGGCGAAAACCACCTCAGATGAAGGTGGGGATGTGTACTTGGCTTCTTCAAGTACACATGTAGATCATGAGGCATGGTTGATTGACTCAGGTGCTCCTTTCACTTCACTCCCCATAGAGAGTGGTTCTGCGAGTATGAGAAATACGATGGTGGTGATGTCTTCTTAGGAGATGATAGGAAGGCTAGAATCATTGGTTGCGGAAAAGTAAAGTTGAAGTTGCAAGGTGGAAGGGTTAGAACCCTTCCGGGTGTTCTGCATATTCCTGCGTTGGCCAGAAATCTGATTCTGTAAGCAAGTTGGATGATGCAGGTGTAAAGACAATGTTCGAGAAGGATCCCTGCAAGATGGTTCGAGGAGCACTGGTATTGATGCGGGGAGTTCGGATTGGAACTCTGTACAAGCTGCAAGGTAGCACTGTTGTTGACGGGTGCAATAGTTCTATGGTTTCTGAAAATGGAGCAGAAAATCTAGTGGTCTCTGGAGAGAAGACCATGTTGTGGCATCAAAGGCTTGGACATATTGGAGAGAAGGGTCTTCGAATACTTCATGGTAAAGGTATGGTAGAAGGTATGAGTAATAGCTCTCTGGAATTTGATTTCTATGAAAATTGTGTATATGGGAAGCAGAATCAGGTGAGTTTCCCCTCTGGTGGTAAGAGGACGAAACAAATATTAGAGCTTGTGCACAGTGATGTGTTTGGACCTGTGAAAGTTCCTTCACTCGGTAAGTTTGTGTACTATGTATCATTTATAGATGACTTCTCAAGGAATACATGGATATATTTCCTTAACAAGAAATCTGAAGTCTTTGACAGGTTTAAAGAATTTAAGGCTCTGGTGGAAAATCAAACAAAGAAGAAGATAAAGGTGCTGAGGAAAGATAATGGTGGAGAATTCTGTAGCAAGAAATTTGAAGAATTTTGTAAGAAGTGTGGTATAGCACGGCAGAAGACTACTCCATATACACCTCCACAAAATGGAGTGGTAGAAAGAATGAACAAGACGTTGATGGAAAGGGCAAGAAGCATGCTCAGTGGTGCCGGGTTAGGACAGGAATTATGGGCAAAGGCGGTAGATATTGCATGTTACTTGGTCAACAGGTCACCTTCATCAGCGTTGGAGGATAAGACTCCACAAGAAGTATGGACTGGTAAGAAACCCTCTCTTTCACATCTGAGGGTATTTGGATGTGATGCATATGTACATGTTCCAAAGGAGAAACTAACCAAGTTGGATAGTAAATCTGAAAAGTGCATCTTTATTGGGTATAAGGATGGTTTAAAGGGTTATAAGCTTTGGAACCTAGTCACACAGAAGGTTGTGTACAGCCGAGATGTGGTGTTCAGAGAGGTGAAAGATGTTATTAAACATGAAGTCCAATGAAAGGAACCTGAGAAGATAGAGTTTGAGCTAAAGGAGGAAGAATCAGACTCTACAGCAGAGAAGGAATCAGAAAATGAAGAGCCACAAACTTCGGCTGTGAGAAGATCTGTTCGAGAAAGAAGGCAACCTGAAAGGTATAGTCCATCTGTTTTTTGTTCAAATTTTGCTTTATCTATTACTGATGATGATCCCAGAACTGTGAAGGAAGTAGAAGATTCAGAGGATGGAAAACTCTGGAAAGAGGCCATGGTTGATGAAATTGCATCTTTTCACAAAAATGAGGCTTGGGATCTGGTGGAGTTTCCGGCTTGAAGGAAACCCATTGGCAGCAAATGGGTGTTCAAAAAGAAGACAAATGTAGAAGGAAAAGTAGAGAAATACAAAGCTCAGTTGGTAGAAAAAGGTTATTCTCAGGTGCCGGGAATTGATTTTGGTGATATTTTTTCTCCTGTTGCTAAGGTAACTTCTATTAGATTACTTTTATCTGTTGCTGCTGCTTTTGATTTTGAGGTAGAACAGATGGATGTGAAGACAGTGTTTCTTCACGGGGATCTGGACGAGGAAATATACATGAAGCAACCCGAAGGCTTTGCAACGAAGGGTAAGAAAGAACTGGTATGCAAGTTAAAGAAGTCTCTGTATGGGTTAAAACATTCACCAAGGATGTGGTATAAAAAATTTGATACATTTATACGGGAACTTGGCTTTACCAGAAGCAAAGCAGATCACTGTGTGTATTTTAAATTACTTGGTGACCATGTTATTTATCTGGTCTTGTATGTGGATGATATGTTTCTGGTTGGAAATGAAAAAGAAATTATGCAGGATTTGAAGACCCAATTGTCCTCCAAATTCGACATGAAAGATCTTGGTAATGCAGACTATATTTTGGGCATGGAAATTAAAAGAGATTGGGCAAAGAGGAAGCTCTGGTTAAACTAGAGGAAGTATGTCGAGACAATATTGCAGAGGTTTAATATGCAGGATAGTAAACTGGTGAAGGTTCCTCCTCCTTTAGGTGTGAGGTTATTTGCTGAACAATGTCCCAAGACACAAGAAGAGGAAGAGGACATGTCCCATGTTCCATATGCAAGTGCAGTTGGTAGCTTGATGTATGCAATGGTCTGTGCTAGACCAAACATTGCACATGCAGTGAGAGTATTGAGCAAGTTTATGTTAAAACCAGGAAAGGAGCATTGGACACTAGTGAAGCAGGTTTTCAGGTATTTGCGTTGCACTAGTGATTATGGTCTGTGCTACCAAGGAAGACCAGGATTGGACAGGGTGTTGGATATTTGTGGCTTTGTTGATGTAGACTGGGCTGGATATCTGGATCAGCGAAGATCTACAAGTGGGTATTTGTTTAACCTATTTGGAGGTGCAGTTAGTTGGATGAGTAAGAAACAATCTGTAGTGGCACTATCAACTACAAAGGCAGAATACATGGCAGCCACTCATGCAAGCAAGGAAGCAGTTTGGTTGCAGAGATTGTGTTCAAGTATGGGGTTAGTATAGGAGGCTATACGGATAGACTGTGATAGCCAAAGTGCAATTTTCTTGGCAAGGAACCCTGCATATCATTCAAAGACAAAGAACATTGATGTTCAGTATCACTTTGTTAGGGATATGATAGAAGAAAAAAAGTTGTTGCTGGTAAAGGTGGACACATTGAAGAATACTGCAGATGCATTGAAAAAATCTGTGAGCTCTGAGAAGTTCTCTTGGTGTAGAGAGACAATGGCCATTTCAAGGCTGGGAAAATGACTAAGCTCTCTTGTGGCCCCTTGTGGAAAGAAAACAACAATTGGGAGAAGGGTTATGTGTTGATAATGCAATAAGATGATGGAGCTTAGTGAAAATAAGTCGCCTTCACTAAGTGGACTTGCAGGCCATTTTTGGCGCAAAGTCTATTTTTAGACATATGGATCATGGTCTATGAGTTGCAGGATGCTATTTATGGATGATTGGTCATGTTGGTAAAAATAGATGGAATTCTATTTTTAGACATATGGGCGGAGTCTAGTTTTAGACTGCCAGTCTAAATATATAACAATCGAATATTATTAGCTCTTAATAATATTTGGACTATAAACATTATCTTATTCTCTTGGAGCACTTCAGTTTGAGCTACGGGTGTGGTACATGTAGCTGCCAGAAGGAAATACATGATTCTTATGGGTTACTTGAGCTATTGCATGAAGGACATCAGTTAGAACTTCAGTGATTGAGTTCTGTGGAGTTGGATGAGCAGTTAATGGAGTTGTGTTCAGTTTGACTTAGTTGAAATAGTTGTATTTAGTCTAACTGATCAATAGACTAAGTGATGAGTGGTGTGAATTAGTTATTAATTAATTCACTAATTATTAACTCATAAAACAACTGAAGAATACATCAGTTAACTCAGTGCATGGATAGTTTAGTGGAGACAAGTGTTAGAGGTGAGTGAAAGGGCAAGACAGTTGTCAGTTGTGACTATAGTTGTGCATGAGATTTGCACATGCATGGATTGGGTAATGCCAATGAGGATTGTGTGGTATAACCAAAGGGAATACGAATTTGTATCACACATTTGGTGTCATTCTCATCTATTCTCATGCAGGATTGCGCAGTGGAGGCAGGCAAGCAGCGGAGGAGATTTGAGCCAGTGGTTGATTCAGATCTGAGCTAGTTTGTGTGTAACAGGTGGAGATAGTACTGAGTACTTGCGAGGAGTATTGTACTATGTATTCTTACATGTTCTCAATCAATATAATATACATATAGTTTGGGGTTTTTAGCGAGATTCTTTCCCCAGTGATATACTGTGTTGATATGTGTGATTGACGCTTCTATGTGCATGAGATTGTTTCTAATTCTGCAAAATTGATGATCAATAGTAAAGGGGGTTATGTATTATGCATGCATTCCGCAATAGTGTATAATCAGGATAATCTCTGTGAATAAGTGTCATATTATTCAAAATTTCTACATTATGGGCCCACCAACTTGATTTTTCATTATGTTCCTTTCAATGTTACAATACATATTTATACATGTCGAAGCATCCAATACCATGGACCAAAAACCATCGCGTGCAATACCATGGACCAAAAACCATCGCGTCCAAAAAACATGTGCGAAAATCATGCACAAAATGATAGGTGTGTCTGCCCAACCTAACATAGGATCCAAAACCAAAATTTTCCAGGGCGCTGCCCCGGACCCCATAAAGTGGGGTTACGGGTGCCCTTCTAACCCCCTGTTAACTACCTGGAAATAATATAACACAACCCAATAGCTTTCCATATAATAACTCACATGGAGCCTTATTATATTTTGTCTTAAGGTGGGATCTATTCAAAATATGTATTGTTTTATGAAAATATTCATCCCAACTTGTTTTTGGTATATTTCCTTCATCCATCATTGATCTATCCAATTGCTACACTAATCAATTTTTTCTTTCACTTGCACTATTTAGTTGTGGAGTGTTATCTATAGTGAAATTTTCTCTTGTTGACGGCACTAGAAACTTCCAACAGGGGATGGGATCTCCCTAATGTGAAGTTTCAGTTAAACCCCACACTGTTTGGAGTAGAAGCGCCAACTAGAAAATGATTGGTTACCCAAGTGGTGGTTTCAAAGGTATGCCTTGGCTGCAATAAACACATAGAATGATATCAACATATCTTTGGTAAAAGAAAGTGTATAAGATTTGTGAAGTATCAAATGTGATGTATGCAAGGTTTCATCACATCGAAAGGAAATGAGTGATCCCCTTAGAAGCATGTAATCGTACTTAGATTAGAAGATACTATAGATTTTAATCCTGTAGAAAAATTACCTGCATACGAATTCTAAAAACAAAAGATAAACAATGGTGAGAGCATAAAACATAAAAACAGATATACATAGATATTTTCCCCTGGATCCCAAAACTAGGACTACCAAATTGATTTTTCCTTAAGTTCCTTTCAATGTTTCAATACATATATATACATGTTGAAGCATCCATAAACCCTAATCCATTAACCCTGGATTAGAACATAACTGTAGCTCCCTTGACCACATCTACAAAAAACCATCATGCTCAAAACCACGTGTGAAATCCATGCACAAAACCATAGGTAGGTCCACCCACCTAATATATGGTCAAAAAATTTTCCTGGGGCACTACCTTGGACCGAGCTAGTTCCCTCCTACATACCTCCCGATAGGGGGGGTAGTCGCCCCTGCTATGAACCCCTGGTAGCACCCGACATAGCATACAAGGGGGGCTCCCTTCCCCCTTGTGACCTTGCCACATGTGGGGTAGTCATGGAAAGAATATAACACAACCTAAAATTTTCCCACTTGTTTTTTTCTTTCCATAGGGGCCCACAAGAGAGCACAGACATTGATCCAGCCTTGCAACACCCATTTTTTCTCTACACCATGTGAACTTCTCATTGCTCATAGAATTTTTCAGTGCATCTGTAATATTCTTCAAAGTGTCCACCTTTAGCAGCAACACCTTTTTGCCCTCAACCATCTCCCTCACAAAGTGATACTGAACATCAACGTGCTTTGTATTTGAATGATAAGCATGTTTCTTTGCCAATAAGATTGCACTTTGGATGTCACAGTCTGTCCTTATAGATCACTGTACTAACCCCATACTTGAACACAATATATGCAACCAAACTTATTCCTTGCTTGCATGAGTGTATGTTATGTATTCTGCCTATGTAGTTGAAAGTTCCACTACAGAGAGTCTCTTACTCATCCAACTGACTACACCTCCAAATACCTTAAACACATACCCACTTGTAGATCTTCTCTGATCCAAATTTCCAGCCTAGTCTGCATCAACAAAGCCATGGATGTTCAAAACTCTGTCTAATCTTGGTATTCCTTGGTATAACAAATCATAATCACTAGTGCCACACAAATACCTGAAAACCCACTTCACTATTATCCAATGCTCCTTCCCTAGTTTTGACATAAACGTACTTAATATGCCCACTGCATGTGAAATGTTTGGTCTAGTACAGACCATTTCATACATCAAACTACTGAATGCACTTGCATATGGAACACGGGACATGTCCTCTTCCACCTCTTATGTATTGGGACACTATTTAATAGATAACTTTATATTTATAGGAATCAGAGCCTTCTCCAGTTTACTATCCTGCATATTAAACCTCTGTAGTATTGTCTCGACATACTTCCTCTGGTTAACCAGAGCTTCCTCTTTGCTCAATCTCATTTAATTTCCATGGAAAAAATATAGTTTGTACACCAATATCTTTCGTGTCAAATTTGGAGGACAATTGGGTCTTAAAACCAGGATAATTTATTCGTCATTTCCAACTAGGAACATAGAATCCACATACAAGACCAAATAAATAACACGTTTACCAATTAATTTAAAATACACAGAGTGATCTGCTTTGCTTCTGGTGAAGCCAAGTCTCGATATAAATGTATCAAATTTTTTATGGATGTGGTGATTATTTTAACCCATATAGATACTTTTTTAACTTCCATACTAGTTATTTCTTACCCTTCACCGCAAAGCCTTCAGGTTGCCCAAAATATAGTTTGTAGCACCAATATCTTTCGTGTCAAATTTGGAGGACAATTGGGTCTTCAAATCCTAGATAATATATTCATCATTTCCAACTAGGAACATATAATCCACATACAAGACCAGATAAATAACACGTTTACCAACTAATTTAAAATACACAAAGTGATCTGCTTTGCTTCTAGTGAAGCCAAGTCTGGGTATAAATGTATCAAATTTTTGATACCACATCCTTGGTGATTATTTTAACCCATACAAAGACTTTTTTAACTTACATACCAATTATTTCTTACCCTTCACCACAAAGCCTTCAGGTTGCTTCATTTAGATCTCTTCTTCGAGATCCCCATGAAGAAATGGTGTCTTCAATCCATCTGTTCTACCTCAAAACAAAAAGCAGCCACAATAGATAAAAGTAATCTAATAGAATCTACCTTGGCAACAAGAGAAAGAATATCACCAAAATCAATTCCTGACACCTGGGAATAACATTTTGGTAGCTTTGTATTTCTCCACCTTTCCTTTTGCATTCATATTCTTCTTAAACATTCATTTGCTGCCAATGGGTTTCCTTCCAGCCAGTAACTGCACCAGATCCTAGGCCTCATTTTTGTGAAAATATGTCATTTCATCAACCATGGCCTCTTTCCATATTTTTCCATCCTTTGAATATACTGCTTCCCTCACATTTATGGGATAATATTTAGTAATAGATAAAGAAAAATTTGAACAGAAAATAGATGGACTATACCTTTTTCGCTGCCTTCTTTCTCGAACTGGTCCTTAGATTTCTTCCTAAGGAAATATATCCCTGTATTCCTTGAGAAGTCATCAATAAATGATACATAGTACACAGACTTTCCCAGTAATGGAGCTGATATAGGTCCAAACACATCATTGTGCACAAGCTCTAATATATGTTTCACCCTCTTACCACCAGAGGGGAAAATCACCTGATTCTACTTCCCATATACACAATTTTCATAGAAAAAAAATCCAGAGAGTAGTTAGACATACCTTCTACCATATCATTACCATGAAGTATTCGAAGGCTCTTCTCTCCGATATGTCCAAGCCTTTGATGCCATAGCATGGTGTTTTCTCCAGAGACCACTAGATTTTCTACTCCACTTTCATGAACCATAGAACTGTTGCACCCATCAATAATAATACTACCTTGAAGCTAGTAAATAGTTCCAATCTAAACTCCCCACATCAATACCAGTGCTCCCTGAACAATCTTCTAGGTATCTTTCTCGAACACTATTTACGCAACTGCATCATCCATCTAGCTTACAGAAATCTGATTTCTAGCCAATGCAGGAATATGCGGAACACCCGAAGTGTTCTAATCATTCCACCTTGCAAATTCAACTTGACTTTGCCACAACCAATGATTCTAGCCTTTCTGTCATCCCGTAAGAAGAAATCACCACCATCATATTTCTCATAAACATAGAACTAGTCTCTATGGGGTGTGAAGTGAAAGGATGCACTTGATTCAATCAACCATGCCTCATGATCTACATGTGTACTTGAAGAAGAAGCCAGGTACACATCCCAACCTTCATCTAAGGTGGTTTTTGCCTCTAGAGAAGGAGTATCATCAGATCCATTTCCTTTCTTAGGAGCTTTGGATTTATATTCCCTTTTGATGTGCCCTTCCTTTCCACATTTCAAGCACACCTTTACCAGTTTTCCTGGAGATTTAGATCTCCCACTTGAGGAAATTTTTTTTCTTTTCTGGGACTGTCCTTGTACAAACAAGGCATCACCATTCTGGCCCTCCATATGTTTTCATCTAATCTCCTCTAACATCAAGGATGAGACTATTTAATCAAACTGCAAGGCAATTGCATTACTACCTATTACAACAATGAGTCTATCCCACGAATCTGGTAGGGAACACAACAAATTGATGCACTTATCTTCATCTGAAATTTTAATGTCAACAGATAATAACTGGCTTACCACAGTATTAAATGTGTTTATATTCTCTGTCACCTAGTCTCCATCTTTCATCCTCAGGTTATACATCTTTTTCCATAGGAACAATTTAGTCACTAGAGACTTGGATTGGTACAAAGTCCCTAACTTGTCCCAAAAAGGCTTCTTCGAAGCTTCCCCCTGATACATTTAGCAATAATGAATTTGGGACATACAAGTGTATTGCGCTCTTTTCCTTCTGATCCAACTTTGCCCAATCTTCAGCTGACATTCTTATTGGTTTAGTACCCAGGTCTACCATGATCCACTGATCTTTATCCACAAGAAGATCCTCCATCTTGAGTTTCCACAACTCAAAACTTTGACCATTAAATTTATCGATCTTTGTCTTTCCACTACTCGCCATCTTTCACCACAATAATCAATCTCGCAGATCTCCCACTGAACAGGAACTACCATAGGTCAGAGAAAAAATCTCTCAACAGTAATGTCCTTTCCTTGAATCCAAAATAACTCTGATACCAAATGTAGGTTTTAACCCTATACATAAATTACCTGCATACGAATTCTAAAAGAAAAAAATAAACAATGATGAGAGCATAAAACATAAAATAGATAGAAACAAAGATTTTCCCCTAGATCCAAAAACCGGCCTACCAGATTGATTTTTCCTTATGTTTCTTTCAATGTTACAATACATATATATACATGTCAAAGCATCCATAAACCCCAATCCATTAACCCTGGATTAGAACATAACCCTATTTCCCTTAACTGGATGTAAAAAATACCATGGACAAAAAACCATCATGCCCAAAATCATGTCTGAAATTCATGCATAAAACCATAGGTAGGTCTGCCCACCTAATGCAGGGTCCAAAAACAATTTCCCAGGGCACTGCCCTAGACCCCGTCTAGGGGGACTACCACCCCCCTCTATACCCCCTAACAAGGGGGGCATTCACTGTTGGGTGTGAAGCCTAATTATCTTCTGTATTCAAAGGTTTCAACCGGATGTATACCCTAGGCAGATTGTACACCCTTCCAGATGGGGGGGCTAATCCCCCCCGGCTGGGGGGTTTGAGGGCTAGCAGTCCCCCGGCGGGGGTTCAGGGGCAGCATCCCCGAAGCTAAAAATAAATGTAAAATTTCCTTATAAAAGTATAGTAATTTATAGTCAATCTGGGTCGTTCATTAGGTGGATGATCTGACGGTAGAAGTTATGTTTAATTTAGGGTTTTTTGCCCTAGAAGGAAACCCCTCACTATATATGAGGGAATTATATTGCCTCTATATAGATCTATATTATGAGTGAGGAAGAAAGAGGAGATTGAGAGCGAAGAGGGAGTTACAATGGATCTACTATAGGTTGTATCTCTTTAGTTTTCTAGATAATACAAAAAGAAGGATTGGCTATTCCTCCATGGATGTAACCCAAACTGGGTGAACCACGTATATCTGTGTCTCTCTTGTTTTATGCATTTTCTCTATTTATATTTCTGCAATATTTTATGTGTTCCATTTCTTTGTACTATATAATTTTCTAACATTCACCCCCTTGGAAGTGCCTAATGAGCCTCATCATTGGATAATTATATGGGTCTTAATTCACGTCCTAGCTTAGTCAAACCAACTATTTGCACAACTTATTGCATACTTTTGATTATATTTTGTTTATGAGATGAGTTAGAGTTTGCTAGGCCCCTATACTACTAGTGTAACCCCTTATTGTTATTAGTATAACCCACTTATTATATTGATGTACCCATGTAGTGCCCATATTGTTACTATTGTGCCCCATAGAAGCCCACTATTGTTATTATTGTGCCCTCAAATTATTACTGTTATGTCGGCTCTGATTATGTTATGACCCCTTAGACTCCTATATATAGAAAGGAGGTCTTTTCATTTGTATCATCCAAGAATTGTTCATTTATGTAATGTAAAGGAGGTTGCCCCCTTCAAGAGGCTGAATTCTAAGGCGTTGATCTATCTTTTCTATCTTTTCTTGAGCTAGTTTCATAACATTTGGTATCAGAGCTTTGGATTCTAGGGTTTCGCTGCTCCAAACACGTCATCGTGGCATTTTCGCTATAACTATTTTTTTGTGACATTTCAGAAGTTGAAAAAAAATCTCATTTTATAAGACATCGCGCTAAATCTTGGGTCCAAATTTCATAGATTTTTGCACTATATTTGCGGAGATATGATCTGAGGAAGTTGGTCTTTTTGCAAACTCCTGAATTACATTCCAAATAGGTGACCTAGGGAAAATCATCATAACTTTCTCTCTGCGCATTGGATTGAAATTTCGTAAGAAGGTACAGAAAGAGCACGGACTGTAGTTTTCTTGTATATATTTTTCAGAGTGAAAGGTCAAAAAAATGACTCATGGCACGTCATACAAGTTCGCTCTACTGAACTAGTCTATAATCAGGTCACTGTGGGCGATTTCATATAACTCTTCCTTGGAGAATCCAATTTGCATCACACTAGTGGCATTGGAAAGAGGACATAGAGGGCTACTGTAGTTCGCAATTTTAGAACTTAAATATACGAAAGTACAGAGTTACAGTCATTTCAAGATCGAGCTCCTAAAATCAAGAAAAAGTAAGATGAGGAAGTTTGATGGCAAGGATCCGGTAAATTGGATACTTCAGATGGAGCAATATTTTGATCTACATGGTGTATCACTGTTACAAAAGGTATGTATTGCATCTTAATATTTAGAACCAGATCAATTTTTATGGTATGAAGGGCTTTGTTCTCGTAAACAACTTGTTACGTGGTCAATTTTCACGGAGGAAATGATAGCACATTATGAGGATACAAAGAGCAACACCTTCTTTAGAGAAACTTCACAACAATTGGAAAGAGTAAAAGGGCTTTGTGACATAGTGGAAAGAAAAATTATGGAAACCATGAAGTAGACCCCTCACAACTATAAATATGGAAGTGTTGTTTCTCCTAGCCTTCCACAACCTACAAGGGTTACACCACAACAATTGGAAGAAAAAGGAGAAAAAGGGCTTTGTTACAATTGTGATAGAAAATGCACTAAAGTTCATAAGTGTGCTGAGAAGAAATTATTATACATAGAATATAAAGAGGAGGAGGAAAAGGAGCAAGAATCATCAAAAGAAGAGGATATATGCGAGGACCCCACCCCAGAGAAAGAAGAAATGAATCATACCATATCTTGTAAAGCATTGGCAAGAATTACCACTCCTCAAACTATCAAGATAGAAGGACATATCAAGAAGGAAAAGGAGCAAGAAAGGTAAAAAGAAGAAGATATACTCCATGAACAAAGCCTAGATGAAGAAGAAATAAATCCGACCATATATTGTAATGCATTGGCAGGAATTACCACTCCTCAAACTATCAAGATAGAAGGACAAATCA
>APFE030726929.1:0-14467 GCA_000404065.3 Pinus taeda | reverse complement strand
GGTCCTCTAGGATCAAGGAACGGGGAGTACAAGGAGAGTGACAAAATGTTGTGTAACGAACACCTTGTTCAAATACCTATAATCAATGCACAACCTGAGGGTACCATCCTTCTTCTTCACAAACAACACTGGTACACCCCAAGGTGATACACTTGGCCTAATGTATCCTTTATCAAGCAATTCCTTTAGCTACAACTTCAACTTTGCTAACTCTAGTGTGATCATCTTGTAAGGTTCCTTTGATGCTAATGCTACTCCTAGTACCAACTCAATATAAAAGTCCACTTCCCTGTGGGGAGGAAACTGTGGAATCTCTGCTGGAAATAAATCCTAAAATTGTTGTAATACAAGGTATCTCTTGAATATTTCTGCATCCTCAACATCCTTACCTGTGTTACTGGAAATATGAAATGAATAAATACACACTCCTTCCTACAACTGCGCTTAGCCTATATATCGGTGAACATTCTCACTGATGTAGGCTTATTCTTTCCATCAAAAATTCTCTTTTCCCCATTATCATCCAAGCACTCAATAGGCTTGTCATAACGATCTACTTTGGGTTTGTGAAGATACATCCAATCCATACCCAAAAGTATACTATATGATACTAGTGGTAGTACATTGAGATGTGTTGTTGTAGGCACTCCATTCAACTCAAATGTGTAAGCTCATACCTAATGATGAACTCTCTTCGTAGTACCTATAGACAACTGCACCAACCAAGACTCTACATGCATTTATTTTCTCAAACCAAACTTATCCATTATGTTAGGATTAACATTACTATAATTAGATCCTGGATCAATCAAAATAGAAACAACTTGACCACAGGGCTTACCTTCCATCTCAATAATGGATGCCTAGTGATATGCTTGCTTATTGTCCACAGCTGCATAAATTCAAGGAATTCTATGTCCAACATCCCCAACTATCTGTGCCTCCTAATCACTATAGACCTTAGGCCTACCACCCTAGTACAATGGACAATCCTTATTGTGATGATCTTTGCCACATATCCAACACTAAACAGTCCCCTACCATCACCTCTAGTTTGCTGCTCTCCAGGGTGTGACTCATGTCCCTTCTCAACGACATTGAACTTCTTGTAAGGGGCAACATTTTCTTTCTCACATGCATCCTCAGGACTTCCCTGCTTCGGTGGCCATTTCCCTTTAACTTTCTCATTTCCTTTCAAATCACGCTTAGGCTCAGCTTTGTGCTTTGACTGCTCATAACAATGCTTCAACTTCTAAATGGAATCCTCCAATAATCTAGGCTCAACAAACTCAATCTGGTCTCTATATGCTATTAGAAATCCACTTATGAATCTATGAATATTAGCCTTCTCATCCTTGAGGTAAGGCACATACCTCAAAAACTCCAGGAACTTTCTAGTGTACTCATCATGTATCAGAGAACCCATCTATAGCTCATAGAACTCCTTAGCTCTATCGTCATAATATCTCTCATATAGGTACTTCCTCTTGAAAAGTCTCTCGAAATCATCCCAAATCAACTCTTCTTCTTGAATGCCCTTAACGTTCTTCACATATTCCCACCAAATATTTTATTTCCCTTTAAGATTGAAGGTGGATATCTTGGCTTTCATGTTCTCTGAATAGCTACACAATCTGAGTAATCTCTTCATCCCAAGCGGTCATGCCTTTGCATCTTATGACTTCTTCATCTCTCCATCGAATGTAGGAGGCTTAACTTTCTTGAACTCCTCAAGAAAGTACTCACTCATCATATAAGGATGATGATGGTGATGGTGGTGATAACATCTCCTAGATGAGGAACTAGAATTATGCCTATACATATTAGTCCTCCTGCTAGGTGTATCCAGTGATCTGTCACCTCTTACTGTATCCCCTTTATCCAACCTGTATCCAGACCAAGACCTTCTACCATAGTCTCCATTACTTTTCTCTTCCTTCTCTTAATTGGTCCTCTTTTGTCACTGTCTCTTCAATTCTGACAAGTTATAAAGAATTGTTGCATTGACTTCTACATACTTTTCTTGAGCCCTTGCAAGTATTTCTTGAGCCTCAATTGGCCTATCATTATCTTCTTTGCAACTTTTGATCTCTTCCCTCAAACTCCTCAATGTGTTTGTTATACTAGGAGAATACTCATCTCCTTGCTACCCAACTGATCTGTAGGGAGAGTTAAGGGAAATGCAGTCCACCATTTCGCTCTTCATCTCTTATTCTCTTCTTCCTACAAGTAGGCCATGTTAGATAAAGAAAATAGATACAAAAACCAAAACCATACCTCATTGATGTTCATGGGAGGCTTATCTCATCTACAAAATCAGTCCACATTAGCATGTATCCTACTAATATATTCATAATCATAATCCAATCAATGTAATGACATCATGCATGACCATACAAACTATGTACATGTTGTAGTGGCTACAACCACCCTCCAAAATTTTTCATATGCTTCGATTTTGGAGCCTTCCTTCTTATCCACATGAGCTCATCTTGCACTGATCTAGGTATTCATGCTTCGAATGAGACTTATCTTTTAATCTATGAATGTTCTTGCTTGCTTTCACACTTAGTTGATCCTTCTAAGTCACAAGTTGATCTCCCAACTTGGTGTCACAACAGTTCTAGGATTGCCTCCAAAAACTGTGCAATCCTTGAGGGAAAGAAACCTCGATGATGGGAATTGCACAGTCCTAACTGGTAGTTATCCTTGAGCTCAGAAAATGTGTAGTCAAGAAAGGAAGCCAAGCACTGAACCCAGAAACTGCGCAATCCCTCACTGAGCTCAAAAACTGTGCAATGCACTAAGCCGGAAAGTTTCCCAGTTACCCAGAACTGCATAGTCTCTCCTAGTAGCGTGCATGGAAATTTTCCCTAGAAAAAACAAAAAAAAAAATGAAAAAAAAACTAAAAAGAAAGAAGCATCCCTAAAAAATAGGGATCCAGATTGAATATCCTGAAGGAGGCACTTTCACTATTTTTAGAAACTTCTGCCAAGTGTCGCTTTTTCCTTAATTTTAGGCATGAGATTCATAAAACTTAATTCACTCAAATCTATTTAATAAACACTTCTAGAGCTCATTTTCACATTCGATCTTCGAGCTCTAGCATTCTCGAGGAGATTAAGTAACCTTCAGTGTGATTGTTGTCGCTTTTTTGGGTGGCTAGCGCTTTTGTCATCTTTTGTTTCTTTTTCTGTCATTTTTTGTTCTTTCTCTTGTGTGAGTGTTGTCTCACTTATTTATATTAATGGTTGTTGGCATTTTAACCTATTTTAACTTGTAGAAGTGTTTTTTTAAGTTTTAGATTGCCTTTCCCAATTGTCACATTGTTTTCCTGCTTTTGCACTAATGGTCACAGTTGTGGTAACTCACCTCACATACTCGATTTTCCTTCTGTTTGATTAATTGATGCACTTGATATACATAGTTTTAATCATACTTAGTTAGATCTACACTCAATCTCACACTATCTCTTAGATCTGCTCATTTCCACACTTCCTTTGCGCAGATCTGCACTTTTCTTTGTCAGTTTTCACTTTGCCCAGCTGGGCACTGCGCAATCCTAAGGCTCAAGCTAGAAGATTGGCCTATGGAATTACGTAGTGCATAGTAAAAGTTTGATCCAACTACGCATTGCACAGTTATAGGAGCCATCCTATCACCTTGGCCACTAAGACTATGCAATGTGTAGTCTCTCCCAAACCACTGCTCAGGCTGAACTACACATTCTACAGTTTCAAGCCACAAGCTTTGACTCTGGCTGTTAGGGCTGCATAGTGCACAGTTCCCACGAGAAGCCAGTCCCTTTTGTTAATGAGAATTATGTAATCCTCCCCATTAGATGTCTGGTTTACTACTTGATCATGCCTTATAAGTAAATTTTCTTAAGACTAATATTTGCTTTCTATGGGTATCTTTTATGTCCCACAGCTACAATAGTTTTTGAGCACCTCTCTAGCAGTCACTATTACCATGGTACCTAAGAGAGTTGCTTCAAAATACACCACTGAAATAAGTATTGGGGGAGCAGTTGAGAAAGCGTCAGTAGATTCACCAGTGTATGTCGATACTCAATTGTTTATAGAAAAGGGATCATCACTGACATGGTAGAAAGTGAAATATGCTTTTGAAAAGGACTTTGAGACAGACTTAGGCTGATAGGTCTATCTCAGCATACGATAGTCAGGACTATATAAGTTTGCATGTAGGTATCCAGCCTTCCTATGTGCATATGTGATCAGCTAGATTGTCTCACACATTGATGAGATGATGATGACAGTGAGCAGTACCAGTGGACAAAATCTTTCCATCTTCCGGGCATAATACTATCAACACATGTATCACTTGCCCGAATTAGTAGAGCGCATAGACTCAATTTTCTATCCCACCCACAACTATGTGACCACGAGATATATTGTCAAAGGCTGGGTGAAAGAGCCATCAAATTTTCGACAGACACCCACCCATGTATACAAGACAAAGTCTCAGGAAGTCCTACTAGCTCTTGGTTATCTTAACTTGTAGGATCCATGGTTAACAGAGCACGGAAAGCTTTCTTGAGGGTGGGTAATCTTATTGAACCAGGTGTTGAACGATGAGAATTCGTTCAACTGTTCAGATCTATTGGCTCGACAGTTAAAGGCCCATGTAGCACAAGCTCAAAGTACTCTCGAGATTGAGCGAGCAAGATTTTATGTCTGCATATTTACTAGATTTGATATGTGCACAACAACAATTCCCTAGCATAAACTGGACATGGACATCATGACAACCTACCACGCACATCTATTGCAAGTTGATTTTGGATATCAATTATAGAAGATTAATTTCACAGTTAACTGACCACTTCATCCTCCCGCTATACAAGATCATATTTGAAGACGATCCACCTTGCATGTCACTAGAAGCAATGGAAGCGATAGAAAACATTGCAGATTGGTATGGCCCACCAGGTGGCACCTTCCTTAGATTGTTTGGTAGAGAGAATCCTCCACGTGTTTTACCAAGGTATGCCACAGAAAATATTGTCATGCAATAAGTATCATGCCATCTCGCCACAAGGTTGTCAGCAACATTGCATAGGAATAAGAAAGAACCATGGCCCACTCTTCCTTTGCAAATTTGATTATATGAGATAAAGAACTTGAAAGTCATGGATGCTGAGGGAAATGAGATAGTGAGGTTTGAATTTAGTACTCAGGACATTAATCCATAGGCTCCCCGTGGTATTTGGAAATGCCAATGTGCGAGAGTTTACTTTCCGTGTATCGGAGGGGCATTCCATTGGCCAGAGGAGGATCCATGGAGGTATTTCTACAATGCCACAAAACACTGTGAGCTAGTCAGTTTAGAATGGAATTCATAGGCTTCTCCATCGACGACAAAAAATCTAGAAGAAACAGTAGTAGAAGGTAACAATATCATGCAGGACAAGGGAAAAAGGAATATTTTTTAAATTCCAGAGGGAGAAAAAAGGTGCAAGATGAAAGAGAATCCTATTATCATGAAAACAAATTTGGCAGCAGAAGCAAAGAGGAAGTAGAGGATACAGAGAGAAAAGTGGAGGAAGAGAGAAAAACAGAGGTTTCAGGAAGAAGAACTGAAGTTGTAGGTGACAGAGAAGAAGTTGAAGGAAGAGAAGGAGTTGAGGAGGAGAGAATGAGAAGAGAAGAAAAATCAGTAAGAATAACAAAGGCAAGGTGCAATGACAGAGGAAACAACATCGATACAGGTTGAAGAGAAGGAAAATAACCAACCAGCAGCTAAGGAGGAACGTGAACAGATGTCGGATCCAGATCTTAGTCAGCAGATTGATCACTTGATTGAAGTGACATACATGGATATGGAACAGGAGCCACAAAATGAAGATGTTGATCTGATGCCAAGAGCACCATAGGTCATCTCTCAGTCTCCACCACATTCAACAGTAAATCCAACCTTAAGTGAGGAAGGAGTTGGTGTTCCCCTTGATGATGATCTGGTAATCGATGTGTATAATATATTATTCAATGAGTTCCAAAAGAGGATAGTACAAGCATGGAGAAAACAATTTTAGGATGAGAATGCATCACTTGCATTCATTAAAGAAAGGGTGATAGTGTTGGACACGAGGAATTCCATTGTTAAATCCAACTTAACCTATGCAAGGGAAACAAGATCAAACATTTAGTATTTGACAGCCAAGAATGAGCAATTGGCATAGAACTTGTAGGCTTTTAGGTAAAAGGCAGAACAACTCCCCGCAATGGCACAGAATGCAGTTTCTGAATAGGTTTACTAAGAGGATATGAGAGAAGCGATACTTGATGAAGTATTAATACTCAGAGAAACCATGCAAAAGCTCTATGAGGGGTTTATCACTGTACATAAAGTAGTTTTCCGCATGGCTTATAACAACAGAGAAAAGAGTGTGTTAAAATTCTCAATAACATACAAGTTTCCATTTCTTATGTGTAAGAGTAGACAATGAGATACAAAGGGGCACCACTTGACTTAGTGAGGAAAATAAATTTATAGGTAGAGTTGGAGAAAGAAAAAGTTTGGATGTTGATTCAGGACAACAAGCATCTTGCCTCATTCATTGGCAGCATTCAAGCCTCATGTGTACGATTGTTCAGTAGCTTGGATGTCTTGGTGAGAAGACACCATATCCCATAAGCTGGTTCACTCACCAAAGCAAAATCTAGGAACCAAGTTCGACAGGAGATCGAAGAGTACTTGGAGAAACTCAGACAGATTGCCACCAAGAAGGATTTAGATTTGAACAAACTGTTGGCTTGATGGGCCCTGATCCAATTTCATCGTTAAGCAACCAAGAAAATCCCTACACTATTGGCCCTTTCGGCATCAATCCATGGAGCGCGGACTCAAGTCTCACCCGAAGCAGTATGGGGGGATACAAGAACCAAGTTTCCACACCCTGAGATGGTTTTGACCTAACCTTCCTTCGTGTGGATTGATAATCCCTTTACGACTTATCAAAGTATTTCTCTTATTCATCTTAGAGGCCTCCGCAAAAGCCTCTAGTCATCCTTCGCAGACCCTAAATAGATAGATCAAGCACTTACACACCCCTGTAATTCCTCTTACTTCTATATCTTCCTAGATTCCCTTAAGTATTAGTTACTTTAACATGTAATTACAGTTAGCTTCGTGTAAACATATATCTCTACTTGCAGTCATATAAAACTGAGAAACATATAGATTCGTGTATCATAGTAACATTAAAACATAACACCAGTATTCAACATAACATAATCGCATGCAATGAATAGAAGTAAAATACACAAGTAATTTCATAATACTCTTCTTTATTATTGATTCAAATATCCAGTACAAACTCGGACTACCCTGCGCACACAGTTGCAGGGGTCTGCGCACTCAGCTATGGACTTCTACCCTAGGCCTCTGTGCACTCAGCTACAGAGCCTCTTCCTATGCTAAGACTCTTCGCTCTTAGCTCTCACAGACCCATTACATTCATTAACATCAAGTATCAACTATGAACTACACTATGTTAGACTCCTCTAAGACCTCCTTTTTATACAATCCCATAGTCCACCGACATGCTTTTACACAAAAGAAGGGTGGAAACCCTTTATTGACTCTTGACATCTTCGCGCTCCGTGACCACAAAATGTGGAGACTTTAACAAAGCTTGGGCATTTAACCCAAAAATTGACCCTAAGGGACCCGTTCCCAACAGGCCCCCAACACAAATCTGGTGACTCGCCCTTGAGTCACTCTACTAACACAAAGATCTTGTCGCGAAGACCTCCCAACTCCACCTGTATCACTGCAACTTCGGTGGTGCACTGCGTTGCCGCCTACTTCATCTATTCGACCAAATGCTCCATCGCTAGCCCTATGCCATATGCCTATACCTTTTGTTGCATTCCTTGCAAACTAGCCAGTTTTACTTCGATGGTGGATGTGAGCACATAGGCTTCATCAATCCAAAGCCCTATTCTAGCCTTGAGAATGCTCTCTTTGCGCTGTGTTGCATCCACCTGCTCCTATAGCACATTTTCCTCCTACAGTTTTATTAGCCTCTGCGTAAGGGCGACGATGCACGCCGTCGCTTTGACTTCATCATATCTTTGTTATAGCTCCTAGGCCTCCGTTTCCAACCTTTACAAGGTGGGATCCTCATGCAAATTGGTAACCACTTCGAGTGCCTGCTCGAAGATTGTTATGCACTCCTTCACTGCACTATCTACATTGGCTACAACATCTCTGACAGCAGCCTCGTGCTACTCCTTTACCTTTGGCG
This sequence comes from Pinus taeda, assembly GCA_000404065.3. Taxonomy (NCBI): domain Eukaryota; kingdom Viridiplantae; phylum Streptophyta; class Pinopsida; order Pinales; family Pinaceae; genus Pinus; species Pinus taeda. Next base: position 6,194 of record APFE030726929.1, on the reverse strand, counting down.
GAGTCGAGGGTTGGTCCCTCAACGCAAGTTCTATGATCTTAAGGTTCAAGTCCAACTGAACCTTGGCCAACTCTGATCTCGCTTCGTGCACTCCGGCAGCGAGCTTTTGAATTCGTTCATCCACGGGTGCGTCTTTAGGATATCCATCTCAGGGATAGACCTGCATGCATCCACCACTACCTTGGCAGTGTGCTCATTCTTTGTCATGATAGCCTTAAGGAGCTCGATGGCAGAAGTATTCTCAACAGACATTTGGGTGTTGTTCACCTTCTGCTCACTAGTGACGTTCAATTCTCATTGTTCCTGAGCCCGAAGTTTTGTAATCACACCATCATGCAGGGTGTAAAGGGCTTCTCTTGGAAGCACGGCCAAGTCTAGCCTGACCTTCTGGAGGGCACAAACAGTGGCCTGATCATCTTCTACTTCCGCAGTCAGCGCTGTGGTGCAGGTAAATTCTCAGTGCAGACACAAACAATTCCTCTAGCCCAAGAGAGTGGGTCTAGCTACAAACAAACAATCTATGGAAAATCTCCTTAAGCTAGAATCAATTAAGAGGGCCTACCTCTTAGAACGTTATTCGACTTGGTGATGATCCTGCTTCCTCACTTTAACTATCTTTCGTTTCCTTCCTTTGAATACCTGAAACAAGAAAGCAACAACAACAACAAACGTGATAGCATACAATATTGTATTCATCCTACTTAATAGGTCAAGGAACATTAAGCCATAAATATGTAAAATGACACTTCATGTAGGAAATCAATCAATAGTTTCATTTATATAAATCAGAAAGAGATCATAACCAGTTCCTTGATGTTTCTAGTCTCCTCCGACATATCTGGGTTCCCACACTTCTACTAGCACTTCACGGATAACCCCAACAATGTAAGTTTTAAGGCCTCTTTCCCTCTAGTCTCAAACCAAACCAAAATCACACTATTCTCCTTCAAACATACACTAGAAATCTACAAGCTATGGATGACTTGCTAGTTATTCAAACTTGCTCCAAAACTCCAACTAGCTTTACCTTGGGAAAAAGAGAGTTTTTTATAGCTTGGATGGATGGGACATGGTTCCTCTCATCATGGGGGAAGGTCTTATCTCTTAATTGTGTTCCATCCTAATAGGGAAAGGAGCCCAAACTGACTTCATCAGCTCTAACCGGCCCAACCATCTACCAGACTTCCGTTACGAAGCTTCTAGACATGGAAGCTTCATCTCCTTATTTAAAAAGCCTTCCAAAAGAGGATCGGTGCAACTAAAAAAGGGCTCAGTTGCTCCAATCGGAGCTAGGGCTAGTTTTAACCTTTGTAAATTGGCGTGAGGGCTAGTTTTAACCTCTGTAAATCGGTGCAAGGAGAAAACTGGTCAGTAGCACCGGTATTGTAAACTGGAATAGAAGAAATATTCTTGGGAAATGGTGCAAAGGGGAATTATTCTGCTCATGAAGAGGGACATACTGGGAGTCTCTTCATGATGGGAAAGCATGTAGGGTACACTGTAGAGGTCCTCTAGGATCATAGATGGGGAGGATAGGGATAGTGACAAAATGTTGTGTAACAAATGCTCCCTAAAGCATGAAGGTCGAACTAGAGTGAGGGGTGAAATGCTTTACAAGTGGAAGTGGGGAACTGAAGTCCATCATCAAAAAACATGCAAGCAATCATAGATACATATAAATCACTGAAAACTCTGTCAAACGATACATGAATTGTGGTATGGATGCAGTTATCCAGAAAATGATCATGTAAATGGATCCAGGCATGGGCACAACCATCCGATAAAGAGGATCATATTGAAGCCAAGGTATGGTCACAGCCATCCATCTAAAAGATACATGTATATCAACATAACCATATCACATCACCTTGCAACCTAGACTTTTGTAATCTAAGCCAAGGGTCTTGCACTCCAACACGACCCGATCAAAGTATAGATTCTAACATGTGAATAGATGTGTTGATGTTGAACATGCTAGAAAATTGCTTGATTACCAGTCAATGATGTAAATTGTTAACAAGCGCAAGAGAAACCACCTGTAATGACAATGGTTCTCAAGGTACTAGCAACACAATTCACAGAATGTGAATGAAGGAACTGAAGTCGAACACCCGTGAAATCACCCAATTGAAAACCAATGATGTGAACTTCTCATCAAGTGCGAAGAACCTGTCGTTAGGGCATGCAAGGTCGAAGGTACTGAAGAGGAGTCTCTCGATCAACTTCCTGGATAATGAGTTGAAGTCGACAGGAAGTGACTGTGTCGAAGGAGGGCTATGATGTATCCCACATCATCAACACGAGACAAAGAGATGTGAATGATTTCAAATGATACAGAGAATCAGGAGTAAGTGCAACTGTAGAAGAACAAACTCTTGAACATATCAGTGACACGATTCCGGATTTTGGCAGTTGTTGGATCCATAGGATCGCTAGTCATGATGATGTGGCAAAGATCAAATGGATGGAAAAAATGAACATCCAAACCCAGGGAATTCAATGATGAAGTGAGGATATCCCAACCAGACACGAAGCAGAAAGTTTCATGTTCAAGAGTGACTTGCTGACATAATTGATAAAATTTCCCATTGTCCCCCACCATTTCTAGCAGGTACCCCAATTATTTTTTAATCACAAGCTTGAAGGGGATAGCATATGCTTGCACCATAAGTTCATCCTTCGGATGAATCCGACCTAGTAAGTTTAATGAGCCCTAGGAAGGAGAATCTCATGTTCGTCATGGTGATGAATCCGATGTCATTTAGTATTTTATAGAGTTCGACAAAGGGGTAACTCGATATCTTTTTCATGTTTAGAGAGTTTGAAAAAGATATAGAAAAGAAAACTCCACATGGTCCCTTTCCATACATTTGTGTCTCTCGAGCCCAAAAAGGTAGAAAATGATACTTGAGAGAACCCCTTGACCATTTTAGTCAAGGAGTACCTTTTTCGTAAATAGTGCAACCCAACTCGAAAAGGGGTAAGTGTATACTGGGTGAATGACGTTTCACAGCCTTTAACGAGTTCAAAACGATAAGATCTCGACAATCTTTTCGTGTTTTAAGAGTCGAAAAAGCGCTGAAAGCAGAACCCCCATTTTTATTCTCTTTAACAAGTAAAAAAAGGGAAAAATACTCGGAAACCTTTTCATCTTTTACGAGTCAGAAAAGAGCTTAAAGGTGACTCGTCCTGGAGGAACGAGTGGTATAAAGGGTAGCAACAGGTTCCAATTAAGGGAGGAATTTCTCGAAACACTAAAAGTTCAAGAGGCTAGCTAGCAAGACCACTCATCATTGCAGTTCATCAGGAAAGGAAAAACAACCAAGTGAAAGCATATGATCGGCCAAAGAGATGGTGGCGATGGAATGAAACAACCAAGGCTCATCTAGTAGAAATTAGCTGATAAAAACGGCAATCACTAGATGTAAATCGGGAATGGGTTCATTTTTACACAATCTTGAACCATGGATAAATTTGCTTGGATTTAGTTTCATGTTTACACGAGCTTGAAACGAAAAACTATGCTTGAGATAAGTTTGCATGCTCCCGACATAATGACTCAATTCGAGGTACATGCCCCCTAAGCTTCATTTCATTCAACTAGGTGAATAGAATGAAGTTTCACTTCCGAGATCTAGGAAATATTCGACTGGGATTTTACGAGATCTTAATCAAAGACTCGATTTGGAAAAGGGAGTTGTTTCATTTTTTAACGAGGTTGATACAAGAACAAACTATCCTCAAACATCTTGATTAATTTTTTAATGATCTTGTCGCAAGACAAGGAACTATGTTCATCCATTGTTTCATTTTTTAAAGAGGTTAACACAAGACCAAGAACTATCCTCATCACATCTGTTCATGAACCATACGAGAACATGGTTCCCAAGAGGTCTTCACTAGATAGAAGAACCAAGCTCTGGGAGGAATACATGTCATTTGGTACCAAAGGCAGATCAGGTTCCAATGCCCCCAATACATAATGTACAATACCATCTGTGTGATCAACAGTAGATGCGGGGACGGAATGTGCAGCCACATAATTGACCTGTGGCGGGGAAGGTGTCAGTGTCAGTATCTGCATACTTCCATCAGGGATCAAAATTCACTCTTTCCATTTTCATTTTAGGGGTCCCATACTGAAAATTTTGCATCATTCCATTAGGTCATGATATACTGATCCACTAATGGTTTTTTTCTCTTCAGAAAATCTAAATTTTTCCCTCATAGAGTATACTTGCTGATCCTTCTTCAGATTGTCTTTAGTTATGGTTTGATAATCAATCTCTAGTCATGATTTCATTAGGTCATAGGGCATGATTTCATTAGGTCTTATGGTTTCACCAACAAGGTCAAAAGTTTGATGTTAAAAGGTAAATAAAGGTCAGCAAGGGTATGAGGATAACTGATAAAACAAGCATGATGATTTGTAAATCATAAGCTACTGAGTAATTATTTTTTTAACTTAATGTAATTTTCACCTCAAAAACATGTTTTTGAGGTGAAAACAGAGTATTTTAAGATTATTTGTATTTCATATGTAATTTTAAGTTCCTATATACAATAATGGATCTCATTTGCGCCAGAGCATTTCTCCTTGCTGCAAGACAAACAAACACTGCAAAATTCAAGTCAAATTGAGCATTCATCCACCTGTCACAAAAGGAAAGGGTCAAAAAATCAAGAGTAATTAAATGAAAAGGTGAAAGTGACAAAAAACATTAGCAAAGGGGGTTTGAGGAGCTAAATATTAAATTCAAGGGTGTATAAATATCTTCTTGCCTTCATCTTCTTTATTTCCCTTTCACCTCGCATTCAGCAAACCCCAGCAGTGTTTTTTACAATTTGAGGTCGAAACAGCAGAAACGGTGGAGGCGCTGCACATTTCCTCTTGGCGCTATGCACTCCCTTCAGGCATTGCATGTTTCCTCTTGGCGTTGCGCACTCTGCAAAAGCGCTACGCACTTCCTCTGGGCACTGCGCGTTTCGCCAGTTTTGTCCATATTCGTTCTTCAGCATTCCTAATACCTCCTCAGCCTTAAAACAAGTAAGTATCCTTTTCAAAATGTCATTTTCCCTCTCCTCAAAGTTATTTCCTCAATGTCCGAAGAATGAAATCAAGATTGGTGTTAGTCTCACATTCAAAACCCTAGTTTTTCTCCTAGACCCTAATTCTTGCAAACAAGCTTCCCATTTCCCAAAAATACCTGATCAATACCCTATATCCATTTTCAGAGACGTCTATCCCTACACCCATCATACTCCCATCTAACTTTCCTTTTCATTTTTCCTTCCTAAACATTTGCATTCCCCTACCATTTACTTAGGGTTTTATAACAAAGACACCATGGCTCATGAAGAATATAGGCCACATAGTGAAGAAGAGGGATCTGAAAGAGAGGGAAACATAGAGCATAGAAGGCCACATAAAGGAAGGAAACTCCACAGGTTTGAGCCCATAGATCTCAAAGAGCTCGTAACTTCTCCTATGACAGTGACATCCTTCAAATGGTTAGGGTGTTTTGAGTTTTGTGAGCAGGTCCAAGTAGTCCAATACCACCCTGAGTTGACTAGGCTTTTCATAACCAAAATTCAAGGTAACGAAGTCACTCTTGTAGGAATAACCTTCACATTGTCTTCTGCCATCATATTAGCTGCCACTGAGATTCCCGAAGTTGGGGAAAAATGGTTCAAGCAGGGTGAAATAGAAGCACATTTTTATGAACCATACATCAAACCTAGGTACATAAGTGAAAGAAAAGGCTATTTCCCTTTCTCATACCTCCTTGACAGATATGCACCTATGATGAGGATTATAATGAAGTATTTTTCATGTCAGGGTAGATTCTCTAAGGTCTATTCTTACCACATTTGGTTATTTATGCATTTCACTAGGGTTGAAATGCTCAATATACCCTACTATCTTTTTATCAGTGTTGAGAAGATGGCTTACATTTCCCAAAAAAGAGAATACAAAGATCAAATGAAAAGCTTATTTCACCATTCCCTCATAATTTACATGGAAAATTTTAGGGGCTAATATTCGCCCAGTGGGCTAATTTTCCATGATTTTTCCACAAAAAGATTCGCCAATTTCCATTTTTATAAAAGATGATTCGCCCAAATTTTAGAATATAAAATTATTTTACCTTAAAAATCGCCAACGTTATATAGAGACTATATATAAAATGATT
>APFE030726921.1:0-12994 GCA_000404065.3 Pinus taeda | reverse complement strand
GTTTCAAACCCTAGTTTTTCCTCTGATCATCAACCACTAATGTCCGAGAATGTTACCCTTCAATGGAATCAAGGTAACATTATTCATTTGCAATGGAAGATAAAGGATTCAAGGTACCTTTTATCGATGGAAAGGTACATGTTTGGAAAAGAAATTTCAAGGATGATTTTACTCTTGGGTTTAGGGTTAACACTTTGTATCAAGTTGGAGGCAGTCCATTGGGAGCCATGTCTTGCGACACATCTCTACAATCTGAACTATGGCACTGGAGGTTCACCCATCTTCATTATAAGACCCTACCCGATGTGAGACAGAGGATGACAAGTATGCCCAAATTCAAAGTAGAGCATGAAGGTGTATGTCCGGGATGTGCCGCAGAAAAACATACAAGGGGACAATTCCCCTCAAGTAATAGCAAGACCACAGACATATTGCAATTGATCCACTCCGACATATCTGGTATGATGCCCATAAACTCCTTGCGAGGATACTTATATTATCTCACCTTTGTGGATGATTATTCTCGCAAGACTTGGATCTACTTCTTGGAGAAGAAGGATGAAGTGTTCCCCTGGTTCCAACACTTCAAAGCCTTGATCAAAAACCAATTCGAGAAGAAAAGCAAGATATTGAGGACTGATAATGGGACCGAGTACAAATCCAATGAATTCCAAGATAATTGCAGAGAAGTTGGCATTAAGAGGGAGACTACAACATCGTACACTCCCAAGCAGAATGGTGTGGTTGAAAGGAAGAATCGCTCTATTGTAGAAGTTATCTGTGCTATACTTCATGATCAAGGCCTTCCTAAGTTTCTATCAGTTGAAGCTGCAAATATCGTTGTGTATGTTCAAAACTGATGCCCTCATCAAGCATTAGACTCCAAGTCTCCCGAAGAAATGTTCACTGGTAAGAAACCCAATGTCTCTCATTTTAGAATTTTCGGAAGCCCCGTATATTTTCATGTGCCGAAAGAGAAAAGAAGCAAATTGGGTGCATCTGGGAAGAAAGGAATCTTTGTGGGCTATAGTTAAAATTCTAAGGGATATCGAATTTATGTGGCTGGTCAAAAGGAAGTTGAGATAAGTCATCATGTCACCTTCAACGAAGATATGGCCCTCAAGAAGATCAACAACTTTCCTATCCTAAGGAAGGACAAAGAAGCTAACACTGGAAATCAAGGTGAAAAAGAGGATGAAACAATGTCTGATGTTGATGAACCTATGGATCCTATTGATCCACTCCCTCTTGAGCCTTCCTCCTCTAAGAGGAGACCCTCATGGCTTAGGGAGACTCTCGAAGATGCTGAGAAGCACATTGCACCATGGGAGACTTTCCGTGAAAGCAAGAAGTCGAACAGATATCAACGATATTTGACTGCCATGAGCACTATCATTCAAAACGAGCCTTCATCATTCGAAGAAGTCGTGAAGCAACAAGTATGGAAGGATGTTATGAATGAAGAATACGAGTCAATTATGAAGAATGATGTCTGGGAAGTGGTCCCTAGACCCTAGGACAAATCGATTGTCACTTCTAAGTGGCTCTGCAAAATCAAGCATGGAGCTAATGGAAGTGCAGAAAATTTCAAGGCTCGCTTTGTTGCTCGAGGCATCACTCAAAAGCAAGGTGTAGATTACAATGAGATATTTGCACCTGTTGCCCGATGCACCACCATCCGCTCAATCATAGCTCTTGTTGCCTCGCAAGGATGGAACCTACATTAGTTGGATGTCAAGACCGCCTTCTTCCATGGTTCAATCAAAGAAGAAGTCTATGTGGAATAACCCGAGGGGTTTGAAGTTCATGATCAGGAATCTCATGTATGCGGGTTGAAGAAAGCTCTCTATGGATTGAAGCAAGCACCTCGGACTTGGTATGAGAGGATTGATAACTCTCTGATAAAGTTGGGATTCACTAGAAGTGAAGTCGATCTGAACCTTTACTTTAAGGTTGAAAATGATAAACCTTTCATTCTAGTACTTTATGTGGACGACCTCTTTCTGATAGGTGCATACCCTCTCATTCACAAATGTAAGAGGGAATTGGCTTCTGAATTTGAAATGAAGGACCTAGGACGGATGCACTTTCATAGGGTTGGAGGTCTGGCAAAAGCCAGGTGAAATTTTCCTCTCTCAAGGAAATATGTTGTGAAGATATTGGAAAGATTTGGGATGGTGGACTGCAAGCCTGTGACTACTCCGATGGAACTTAACTTTAAGAAGTTATGTGTTGTTGGACCTGAATTAGGAAATGCTTCTGAGTATCATCAACTCATAGGAGCACTAATGTTCTTGGTGAACTCCCGTACGGACATATGTTTTGCAGTTAACACATTAAACCAATACATGGTTGAGCCTCATCATATTCATTGGATTGCCGCCAAGAATCATCTGAGATATCTTCAGGGTACAATCACTCATGGACTAAGATACACTGCCTGAAATGTGAAGTTGCATGGTTATTCTGATGTTGATTGGGCTGGCAGTGTGGTGGATCGCAAGAGCACTTTTGGATGTTATTTTTCTTTGGGTTCTACTTCAATATCCTGGATGAGCAGGACGCAGAAATCGGTTGCCTTGAGCACCACCGAGGCCAAATACATAGCTGCTAGTATGGCCTCTTGTGAAGTTGTCTAGTTGAGGAAGCTCTTTAGTGAGTTGTTTGGACATGTGCTGGATACCACCGTGATCCTTTGCGACAACCAGAGTGGGATCCAATTATCAGGGAATCTCGTGTTTCATGATCGCTCCAAGCATATAGATATCAGGTACCACCTTATCTAGGATATGGTACAACGAGGAGCAATAAGGCTCCATCACATTGGGATTGATGAGCAGGTCGTCGATATTCTGACAAAGTCTGTGGGGAAGGCCAAATTCTTGGCCTTCCGAGAACGACTTGGAGTCATGGAGAGACCCTCTTATGAGGGTCCTATATGAGATGGACATTGAGCTCTTGGAGCTCTAGGGGGCTTGGGGTACTTCTTGGAGCGGTGAGCAACCATAGGGTGAGTGGTTCAACCTTCCCCTAGTGGTTTGTTGTGTACAGGGTGAGTGGTTCATCCTTCCCCTGTGATACCCCTTGGCAACATGTGAGCAGGACGAGGGGTTCATCCTTCTCCTGTCAAGACATCCTACCCATGTAGTCTGGGACTCATGGGAAGTACCTCTCATATGGCCAATGAGTAGGGAAATGAAGATAGGGACCATAATAGTACAGATGGACGCATCGTGTATTACTATACTCCCTATGTTAGGATGTCCGATATTGATCTGGGATCAATGGGAACTGATTTCGGGTCAGTAAGAGTGGTATGAGATACTCTCTTTTGATTAGAATTGACTTCGGGTCAGTGAGAGTGGTATGAGACACTCTCTTTTGATTGGGACTGACTTTGGGTCAGTATAGAATGATATGATACATTCTCGATCACTTCTTCTTCATAGTTCAGCAGAGCAATGCATGGATGGCAGAGATGGCACAGATTGGCAGATGGATTAGCAGGTGGAGTTCTCCCTAGTTGAGAGGGAGTGTTAAAATTGGCAACTAGGGCCAAGCTCCACATGGGTCATCTTATTTATGATAGTTGATATTTTTCTTAGATTCCTCTCTCCGAGAGGTGTAGGATTGATCTAAAGATCATCCCATTCTGGCATGTACAAATGAAGTTATGAATTTATTTTGATTATGGACAAATGGTCAAGGCCGGCCAGCAAACTCATGTAGGCTTAAAAGCCCAACAATCACGTCTATCCATCCTCAACGTTAACCTATAAAACATAATGCTTCATCCTCGTTTGGATTTATGGGCAGCCTCTCTCTCCACACGTGCAAAGGAAAGGACAACAATTTTTTCTGTTTTGGACGTTGACTAGCGTTGACCAAATTTTAGTAAGGGTTTGACCAATGTTGACTAGTTTGACTGTGTTTTGTTGGTGAAATTCTGTTTGGGCAAGCCACATTTTTGGGCACAAAAATCGAAGCAATCCATATTATTTGACCAACGTTGACTGTGGTTAGGGCTGATTGCAAGTTGACAGTTTGACCAAACTTTGACTAGGTTGAATTCCACTCTTTTGAGGGTTGTTTCATCTTGATGTTTGGAGACCGAAGTTGACCAGAGCTTTGAGGGTCAAATCTTCCATGTTGACCAACGTTGACTTTTCTTGTTAGGGTTCTTTTGTTGTTGTTATAAATTATCAGAATTTGTAAATTGTATTATCTCGCTATGCTGGACTATTGAAGGCTAAAAGAATATTTAATCAAGGGTTTCCCCACAATGGGGTTTGTCCTTGGTTGGTGTCACATCTTGTGTCCTCTTGTCTTGGCTTGTCTTCTACTGTTTATGTTTATGTTCTATCAGCATTTTACTTATATGTTTATGTGATTGCTAAACTGAAATTGATATTGGGCCCATAAAGAAATTGAATTAAAATTGCTCTAAAGCATAGAACATACCATTGTTGCCTAAAATTAACATATCAAGAATGAAGCATCTATTCTTGTGGTCTCTCTATTCCTCTAACCATTACCAAGAGGTGGAGAAAGTAGAGGGGTCATGTGGACTACGGTTATAAAGAAAGAATCCAAAGAATCTTTAACAAAATATATATGGTAACCAACCAACATGAATCAACCAATCCTATGCTTAAATAAGGAAAAGAGGCTAAGTTAGAGCTCCTTTCATTCCATGGGGAATTGAACGTGGGATTCTCAATTATACAGAGCCTTTCAAAAATACAATCCTACTAGAGGTTATAGATGATCATGTACAAATCCAATTGTCGTCTCTAAAGCTTGGGCATGGCCCAACCAAATTTCAAGTTATGTTGAGAAAAAAAAATTATTAACCCTTTTGTTTTCATTTTGTGAATTTGTCTAATCAACATAGACTCAAGTTTACATCATTGTAGACTTAAGTTTCTAAGTTTTGCAAAGACCTTTTGCCAAATCTTGGAAGCCAACCTAGTATAAGATAAACTTCTTCACATTGCTCAATGCATTGCAGCTTGGCATATTGTTTAAAATGAAGTTCTCTTTTTCGTTTGGAAACAAAGTAGTGAATCTTAATTCACTAAAAGCGAAAACATAATTGGCATGATAACTTGATGTGTGTAAATATTCATCGACAAATAAAAATACAAATGCCAAAGGACTAAGATGGTGATAGTGCACCAAATGGCAACCACCACTTGATACTAACATGATGTCAATTGTTCCTTATGTTGATGTGTAACTATGTGAATCAATTGGCCTCAACCTTATTCATGACTTTAAGCCCTTAGGCATTTCTTTGTGAGTGCTTTCAAGTTCCAATTTCTTTTTGTTGGAAGACAAGAATTGAAAGATGAGCATTGAATGCAATTAATTAGAATGATTCACATTTAAGTACATATTTTTGCCCTTTAAATTCATCTTTAAAAAGGTCTTTTGGACTCCCAATGACAACTCTTATTCCTCACCATAACCTTAATGGATTAGGTATCTAAAATTCCCCCCTTAATTCAAAGGGGAGTATGTGAGTCCATGTAAAGAGATAATGGATTTTTGTCAATGGCCAAATGTGCTCTCTAAATCTAGAGGTTTCAGGATGACCACAAATCAAATGGCTATTAGAATCTAGAGGTTGCAATGTGAAGATGGCTACAAATTATGGAACTTGCCTCTAAAACTCAGCTATTCCTGAAACATTTTGTTATGAAACCAACTCAAGAAAATGATAGAAAATAGAGATCAACGCCTTAGAATTCAGCCTCTTCGAGAGGGCAACCTCCGTTACATTACACAAATGAACAATTCTTGGATGATTCAAATGACAAAACCTCATTTCTATATATAAGAGTCTAAAGAGTCACAATATAACCCATCCGACCTAACAATAATGATATAAAACCACAAAAATAACAATAGAGGGATTCTATGGGGCACAGTAATAACAATATGGGGACAATAGGGGCATAACGATATTAATAAGGGGTACAACTACAATAGTAATGGGGTAATCACTAGTATTATAGGGACCCAACATGCCCCTCTCCTTCAAAAAAGTGTTGTCCTCAACGCTTGAGTAGTTCTAGATGCTTCTGTAGAAAATTCTCATCCTCCCATGTGGAATCTTCAGCAGATAAGTTCTTCCACTTGATAAGACACTCTGAAATTGATCGATTTCGTAGTTGTCGAGTTCTTGTTTTTGTGACTGTTTCTGGTTCCAATATAATTTTTCCTTCCTAGTCAAGTTCTGGCAATATTGTTTGAACTGAGAGCTTATCGCCTATAACTTTCTTTAAACATGAAACATGGAAAACTGGGTGCACTCGAGAAGCTACAGGAAGCTCCAATTTGTCTGCCATAGTACCAATATTTTGCAACACCTTGTAAGGACCATAATACTTTGGTGATAATTTATTATCCTTCTTAGCTTGCTTGAGGACATTTGCTTATATGGTTGTAGCCGTAGGAATACCCAATCACCTACACCAAAACTTCTTTCGCTACGATGTTGATTTGCCTGTTGTTTCATTCTATTCTATGCCAACATGAGGTTATCCTTTAAGAGTTGGAGGACTTGTTGTTGATGTTCGATGTGATGTTCCACTGCTTGAACCTTAGAATTTTTTCTTAAATATGTTGTGATGGATGGTGGTTGATATCCATAAGTGCCATAAATGGGGTCATTTTTGTTGTTGTATGGAAGGAAGTGTTATACCACCATTCAGCCAGAGGCAACCATTTGACCCATTGTGTCTGTTTATCAGATACAAAGCAACGAAGATATCTTCCAAACATTTGTTTCTATCTCAGTTTCCCCATAAGATTGAGGATGATAATATAAGCTATCAGCTAACTGAGTATCAAGACAAGAAAATAATTATGTCCAAAAATTTCTAGTGAAAATGGGGTCTCTGTCACTTACAATAATCTTTGGGTTTCCATGTAGCTTTTGAATTATTTCCATAAATGCAATAGAAACTATGCTGGCGTTAAATGGATGTGATAATGAAAAAAACTGTGCATACTTGGTAAGTCTATCAACTACCACCATGATGACACTCTTTCCCTCAAACTTGGGTAAACCTATGATAAAATCCATTGAGACCTCCTCCCAACGTTGGCTTGGAATGGATAAAGGTTGTAATAGACCCGGTGTCTTAATTGTTTCAACTTTATTTTGTTGGAAAACCAAACATTCCGCTAGAAAATTTTGAATATCTGATTTAAGGCCATCCCAAAAAAATTCCTTCTTAACCCTGTGGTAATTTTATAAAAATCCTGAGTGTCCTCCTAAGGGAGAAGTGTGAAATTCCATAAGAATCCTTTCTTTTAGTTGGGAATTCTTACAGAGGTATAATTGATATTTGTACCATTACGAATCATTTTGCCAGCTAAATGTATCAAATGTACTGTAATCTTGTTGTAACTTTCGAATAAGTGCCCACACTTCTTCATCATTCTTCCATTCCTCCCTTGCTTTGCTTATCCAATCTGGTCCAATAATAGAAATGGCACACAACAATGCTTCCACATCCTCATCCTTTCTTGAGAGTGCATATCCCACCATATTTTGCTTCCCTTTTTGTAGATGATTTCAAAGTCATAACCCAACATCTTTGTGACCCACTTTTGTTGCTCTTCGGAGGATAATATTTGTTATAAAAAGTGTTGAAGGCTATCATGATTTGTTTTTACCTTGAAGTGTCTTCCCATTAGGTAGGGTCGCCATTTCTTAAGTGCATGGAGTATTGCCAACATTTCATTCTCATAAATAGCTTTCTGTAACAACTTTCCCTTGATTGGACAACTTTCAAAAGCAATGGGTCTTTCATCTTGCATTAAAACATCACCAATTCCATTTCCTGAAGCATCACAGTCCACAATAAAGGTTTTTGTGAAGTTCGGTGTAGCTAAGACCGGTGCTTAGCACATTGCCTCTTTAAGATGTTCAAAGGCCTTTGTTTCTTATGGAGTCCATGAAAATGCATCCTTCTTCAATAATGTTGTTAGAGGTGTTGTTATTCTCCCATAATTCCTAACAAACTTCCGATAATACCCTGTCAACTCAAGAAATCCTCGCAGATGCTTTATGGATGTGGTGATTTTCCGTTCCTTAATGGCACTAATTTTGCTAGGGTCTAACTTAACTCCTTCATGAGATACAATATGACCTAGATATTCCACCTCTTGTATTCTAAAGAAGCATTTGGATCTTTTTGCATATAATTGTTTCTCCTCCAATAGTTGTAGCACCCTGTCAACATGTTCAACATGATCCTTCCAAGACTTGCTGTAGATTAGTATATCATCAAAAAATACTAACACAATTTTTCAAGGAAGGGTTTGAAAATGGAATTCATCAAACTTTGAAATGTAGAAGGTGCATTGGTAAGGCCAAAAGGCATGACCAAAAATTCATAATGACCCTCATGAGTTCTAAATGTTGTTTTCCGGAATGTCTTCAATATTCATTCTAATTTGATGATATCCTGAATGAAGATCCAACTTGGTGAAGAATTAATCCATGCAATCTCAGTCCAGTAATTCATCAATGACAGGAATGGAAAGCTTCTCTTTAAGTAGTGGAGCTTATTGAGCTCCCTATAATCCTGGACAATGCCACCATGATCCATCCTTCTTGTGCACCAATACTACTGGAGCATAGAAAGAACTTTGACTAGGTTGAATTATACCAGCCTTTAGCATTCATGCAACCATACATTCAATTTCACTCTTTTGGGCATAGAGATATCTATACAGCTTGATGTTTGGAGGAACACTTCCAGGAATCAGATGAATAGCATGATCATGATCACGAATAGGTGAGAGACCTTTGGGAGTCTCAAATACTTTGGAATGATTGTCCAAGACTTTTTGGAGATCTAGAGAAAATGGATGATTTCAATGTGGAAAAATCTAGTGAACATAATTGTGCAATTAAACCTCTTTGTTCCTTTTTTAGAAGCTTTGTCAGACCATTAGAATTGATTATCTTTCCTTGTTTCCCTACAATACCCCTTAATTCAACATCTTTTCCTTCCACATAAAATTTCATGAAAATTTCATGAAAATTAAAAGTTATTGTACCCAAGGATTGTAGCAATTGGACTCCTCGTAGAACATCAACACCTCCCATTGGAATGGAAAGCATTGGGCTAGTCAGTACATATTCTCCCATGGATAGCTTCATATTATGGCACTTTCCAGAGCAATTTATCATTCCTCCATTTGCAACCATCACTTGACACTCTGGTGTTGGATATAGGAAGCAATTCAATTCTTTTTCTATCTTATAATGAATAAAATTATGGGTACTTCCTGAATCAATCAACACTATTACCTTTTTCTTCTTGATTTGTCCTTCTATATTGATGGTTTAAGGAGTGGTAATTCCAACCAATGCATTACAAGATATGGTCGGATTCGTTTCTTCTTTATCTAGGCTTTGTTCCTGGAGTATATCCTCTTCTTTTGACCTTCGTGCTCCTTTTATTCTTCTTCTTCATAGTTGATATAGAATAATTTCTTCTCACCACACTTATGACCTTTAGTGTATTTTCTATCACAACTGTAACAAAGCCATTTTGCTCTCTTTTCTTCCAATTGTTGTGGTGTAAACCTTATAGGTTGTGGAAGAATAGGGGCAACAACACTTCCATCTTTATGGTTGTGAGTGGTATGCTTCCTGGTTGCCATAATTTTGCTTTCCATTTTTCTCACTAACCTAAATGCCTTCTCTAATGAATCAGGTTCCCAAAGGTGAACATCATGTTGGATATTATCCTTTAAAGTCCCTATGAACACATCAATCCTATGCTCCTCTGAAATATTTTTTTACCCTTATGTTCAATTTTTGGAACCCCTCAATGTGCTCCATTATTGAACCCTTTTGTTTGAGACTTATCAATTGGCTAAAAAAAGTGTTGGTTTTAGTATCCTCATAATGTGCTGTCAATTATTCCATAAAAATTTCCCGAGTGATAGTTTGTTTACGATAACAAAGCCATTGGTACCATACAAATTGATTTGGCTCCAAATATAAAGTTGCAATATGTACCTTTTGTGTGTTTCGCACATTATTGAGATCGAAAAACTGCTCCATTTGTAATATCCATGTTGCGAGATCCTTGCCATCAAAATTCCTCATATTGATTTTTGGAATATGGTGCATCTTTGGTCCAACATTAGAGTATATGAAATCATGATTAACATTTCTTTTGTTCTTATCATAAGTTTCCTTTACTACCCTTTCACCGTTAGTAAGCATTTCTTATAGAAACTTTGTCAAATCTGTCTTCGAATCTGTCTTCAAATCTTCCATGCCTGTCTTCAAATTGTCCATATTAGCTTCCATGCCATTCATCTTAGCTTCCACACCCTTTATCTTAGATTCCACACCATTTATCTTAGATTCCAGGCCATTTATCTTAGCGTTTGTTAGCTTTTGTGAGAGTGACATTTTTTGCACTTGGTCATGTAATTTTGATATATCATGTAGCATTTCTTCCTCTTCTTCATGAGTCATGTTAGCACTTTCAAGTTGCTTACTAGGTGTTTGCATTTTTTTTCCTCGAGGCATCAGTTACTGATAATAATGCTCTACTATGCCCTTTGAATTCTTCAAAATATTTTTTCAAACCAAGCTAAAGAAAAAATTTTAAAAAATCTACACACCTTTTTTCACTTTGTAGGAGCTCGATATTTCCTCTGATGTATCTTTGTAATTTCAGAACATATAATTATGAAATTTCTACCTACAGTAGCCCTATGTGTCCTCTTTCCAATGCCACCAGTCTGATCCAAATTGGATTCTCCAAGGAAGAGTTATGCCAAATCTCCCATAGTGACCTGATTATAGACTAGTTCAGTAGAGTGAACTTGTGTGACGTGCCACAAGCCACTGTTTTGACCTTTTTCTCTGAAAAATATACACAAGAAACTAAAATATCTCTTCTTTCTATAACTTCTGACGAAATTTCAATCTGATGCTCAGAGAGAAGGTTATGACGATTTTCCCCAGGTCACATTTTTGGAATGTAATTCAGGAATCTGCAAAAATACCTACTTCCTCAGATCATATCTCTGCAAATATAGCACAAAAAGATTTGAAATTCAAATTCAAGGTTTAGTGCGATTTCTTCTCAAAATGGGTTTTTTTAGCTTCTTAAAAGTCGCAGAAAAAAAAGTTATAGCGAAAATGCCACGATCACTTATTTGGAGCACCGAAACCCTAGAACCTCGCTCTGATACCAAATGTTATGAAACCAGCTAAAAAAAAGATAGAATGGATAGATCAACGCCTTAGAATTCAACCTTTTCGAGGGGGCAACTTACTTTACATTACATAAATGAACAATTCTTGGATGATTCAAATGATAAAACCTCCTTTCTATATATAGGAGTCTAAGCAGTCACAATATAACCCAACTGACCTAACAATAATATTATAAAGCCACAAAAATAACAATAGAGGGATTCTATAGGGCACTGTAATAACAATATGGGGACAATAGGGGTACAACAATATTAATAAGGGATACAACTACAATAGTAATGGGGTAATCATTAGTATTATGGGGACCTAACATACATTAATTTCAAGGTAATTAACTTAACATTGTGCATTGATTTCAGTGTAAGCACAAAAAAAATATCAATAACGTGCATTATGAATAAGCTTTGGTAGATAACCTCAAGCAAAATAAAGTAGAATAAAACTTGTATTAGTAACTTTTACATCTCTGCATCTTTTAAAACTGATTATATAACTTATTTTGATCATATTTGAACTTTTAAAAATTTGCTAAAACTTAAATTTCCATCATAAGGAATTGATTGAAATACTTGCATAACTGTTACAATTATGACACAGGTTTGGCGCTATGGCACAAGTGTTGTCCCTGATGGCAACTCACTCTGGTGACAGATCACAGTTCAGGCTCTCAGAATGAAGGAAAAGATATATACGCAGGTTCACCTTGACAAAGTTGCGTATACACGTTGGTTAGACGTTCCAAAGGCGCGTATGTGTATACACACACTTTCATGCAAGCAAAAGAATGTACATGTGGGAGAACGTATTTTTGGTCTGTGGTATTGAGTCCTTAGTATTTGAACCTAGGGTTTTGGGCCATGGTATCTCGTCAGAAGTGTTGATCCCAAGTATTGGGTCCATGGTATTGATTTGTTATGGTTTTGGACCGTGGTATAGTGAAAGGCCTAAGACTATAAAAGAGGAAGGAGATCAGTTGGCAAGAGATGATCTGAATTATTGAATATCTGAAAAAGTGCTAGATCTGGTATATTGGTGATTGGGTTATGGTGCATATCTGGATCTGAATGAAGGAGGAACCTGAGCGCAAGGAGAAGGATAAGTTCTATTGATGGGTCAAAATCCTAAGGCTTGAATAATAGTATCTTTGTATGATTTTGATCTGTTATATGTGGCACATGCTTGATCTATAAATCTGGTAATCTGGGTTAACTAATGGTTGAATGTTTGAAAGAGTGAATTATCCTTTATAGATCTGTACATAGGTTCAGTGAAGCGAAGGCGCGTATACACGCCGTTTCTGTGAATAAAAATAGTGTATACGTAAGTTGGTCCAAACACAGAAGCGTATGCATGCAGGTTTCTGGTTGTTGAAGTAGCCTACGTCTCTTGAATTATGTTCTAGCTGATTCTGTTTACTGTTGCAGTGACCTGAATTCAAAATTGATGTGTGGATACTGTTACTGTGTTCTGGGTACATCTGTCAGAGAACTGTCTATTTGATTTAGTTTTAATTGGTGAAAAGGAGATTGTTTGATGCAGAAATTCTTGATGATTGATTGTTGTTCATGGATCCAGTCTGAAAATTTATGAAACGCGGTCCCTCGAAGAAAAGAGAAGGTTGTAGCCTTCTGTAGGTAGTAGCTTGCATACTAGTATCCCAGCTAGTACAAGAGCTAAGGGGGTTGTAGCTCACTTCCAGGAGAAGCTGGAGAATGAGAGAGGGTT
>APFE030726914.1:0-12665 GCA_000404065.3 Pinus taeda | reverse complement strand
TAGAAATTACTTTTTTGAATGGATATCTAAAAGAGAATTCTTTTATATCTCAAACAAATAAAATTAATATAAAAAAAATGTTTTGTGAAGATTGTACTATGGAAAAAATCCTATATCATGATATTTTAATATGAAATCAATACTTCATGTTAGATTTTTCAACCCTTTTCTATGTATTGAATATATTATTGAATGAAATATTAATACAATAGATTTTTATTTTCAATTTTTTATCACTCCTCTGGATCTCCAAGGTTCAGGAAGAGTCCAGCTGAGGTAACCATAGACCAACCTTTTGACTTGGTAGCTAGCCCTACCATGCCGGAGAGGGATCTCTCTAAAGAATCATATCTAGGATGGCGGGATGGATTAAAGTTTTAGGTTAGGTATAAAGTGTAGAGTGTTGTTTTGATTTGATTTGATTGGGCTATTGCTCAACGAGGATATTAGGTCAAAGAGGGTAGGTGAGGGAAAATCAGATATGATTGCAGACATTCAAAGGGGCAAGGCAGGTAGGAGGCTTAACACTTAAGAGGTGGTTCGGTGAGATGTTTTAAGACTAATGAGGAGTTAGGAAGAGCATAGGATATGTATTCTTCCTACACTGAAGAAAACATTGACAAATTATGATAACTTTCTCAAAACAGAGCATGAACAAACATGTATTTTTCCTATCAACTTGAAAATTACCATATAAAAGACATGAAATGGTTTATGAGATTAAAAAACATTCATAGAAATGATAACAGAGAAGAAACAATGCTAAACATCCATACCACATGTATCCCAAAGAAATAGCTACAACTCATCTATTAAAACTGGCCAAAATCTAATACAATAGTGTCTTTGATCACTAGTACAACATCCAACTAAGTCCAACCTCTAAAAAGAGTGAAGAAAGGGAGGATATAGACATCAAAACAACCTTCTCTCATCCTCAAGGGTCGAATCCCTGATTTGAGGAAGAGATCCACAAAAGTTTGAACTGATACCTAGAGTGTAGGGAGCTCTAAGTGATTCCCCCCTAATTACATTGAAACTGATTCATTTGTCCTCATCAACTCCATTTACCTAATGTATTTACCCCTAGGGAATAGTAAAAAACCATAATTACATTTACCATATCAACTACATCAATAAAAATTTGATTCCCATAAGTGAAAATCAAATCTGGAGAAGAACAATGAAAAATCAGGCAGATTGTCAAGTCCGCCATCTTTTTGTCAAGTGCACCCTCATAGCGTCGAGTGCAAAATACCATATTTAGACCAACTTTTGACTGCCTTCCCGGTGTACAAATTGAGCCCATGATAGCTCATTGGAAAGTGTACCATGTCTAATTTTTAAATATGCCTTTAGTTTTTAAAATGGACCTGATTTGACCCTCCAAAACATCATTCACCCAAGACTGTTCAAGTGCACAGTGCCTAGCTGAAAAAGAGGGTAGAAACATGATTTTTGGCTAGATTATTTCCCTTTTCATCTGCGATTTTTGCAAACCAGGGCTGGAAACATGGTTTTCCTAGATGTATGTGTCATGATGAATCCAATGGTTCTCTTCATTTCTCCAAAAGATGTCCCAAAAAATTGCAGGCAATGTGTGTTTGACTATGCAGTTGATATTTAAGTTGCCCAAAAAATACAGAAAATATATATTTCCTAAAATGTGCCAAGAGGATTCAAAATTTTTCAAGAAGATGATGTTTGGTGTAGCTAGGATTGGAGTGAATCCTTTGCAAGTATGTCAATCTTATCCTTCTCTTTCTGGTGAGTTAGGGCTTCAATTTTTGCCTTTGCAGCCTTGAGTTTTGCCCTTGTATTCCTTTCTCTATTAGCATAGTGTTTTGTCATATTTTTTCTAAATTCTAGGAGCTTCTCTAAATTTTGGTTGATATTATCAAGCCAATGCTCTGGGTTCTCATTAATCATGACGGATAACTTCTCATTCCATGTCAGCTCATTACCAAGCTCAACCTCCTTTTGTTTCTGTAGTTCTAGAGCTCTTTTTAGCCCTCTAGTTCTAAGTCTTTTTCTAGGTTATTTCTCTTCTTCAGGTTCTCCACGCCTATCATAGGCCTCATCAAGCAATGCCTTGGCTTTCATTACTTCCCTCTCTGCCTTAATGAGCTGAATCTCCATGACATCATGTTTGGCTTGAAGCTGCTTATTCTCCTGCTCATAATATGAGATGTGTATTTTTGACCTCTCTAGGTTGATCTCAAGCTCCCTAATAAGTGCATCTTTTTCTTTGATGACAATGCTTGTGCTCTCACTGTCATCATGCTCACCTAGGTCATCCAAGTCAAAATCATACTTTATCTCATGGAGGTCCTCCTCCTCATGCTGAATCTATGTCTCTATCATCTTTTCCTTTCCCTTATGTACATGCTTTTATGAAGAAGAAGGAAAGGCCCCTCCCACAATTTATGGAGAAAATAGTTGCCTATGGACTCTCTAATAAGTGTGTGTCAAAATTCCAAAATCATCCCTTGAGGCTTGATGACCTCAACTTGTTCAATCTACTCCTCCTCTTTGATTTCATCTCCGTTAAGTGATTGAATATGCTCATGAAATGGTGATGATGGAAGTGATGGTGAGGGTGAATTATGAGATGATGATGAATGATCTATGGGTTGGGATGGAGGAATGGAGGTGGAAGGATGAGATGATGAAGGGATACTTTGAGCTCTTTGAGATGATAAAGGACTATGATTTTAGTGAGGGAATGATTAAAAAAACTTCATTTTATGTTCATAGTCTCTTTTCTGGACAATATAGGCCATCTTATCAATGATCTGGAAAAGATAGTAGGGTATATTGAGCATTTTTACCCTAGTGAAATGCATTAAAATCTAGATGTGATAGGAATAAATCCTAAAAAATCTACCTTCACATGAAAAGTATTTCATGATAATTTTTATCTTTGGAGCATATCTATCTAGTAGGTGAGAAAAAGGAAAATAGCCCTTTATTTCAGTTTGGTACCTTGGTTTTATGAAAGGATCATAAAAATGTCTCTCCAACTGACCTTGTTTAAACCATTTCTCCCCAACATATGGGATTCCAGTGGCAGCTGATATAATGGAAGTATATATAGTAAAACTGACACTTGCTAAAGTGACTTAGTTGTCTTAGAGTTTGGATATGAAGAGTCTAGTCAACATAAGATGGTGTTGAACTGCCTGAATTTTCTCACAGATATCATAATAGCCTAGATATTTGAAGGATGTCACAACCATAGGAGATGCCAAGAGTTCCCTCAGATATGTTGGCTCAAATCTGAGTATTCTGCCACCTTTGTGTGTTTCCTTGACCTCTTTTCCTTCTTCCTCACTATATGGTTTGTATTCCTCTTCTACCATGGTGTTTTAATATCAAACCCTAGGGAGGTATAAGGTTGTTGGAATGTGATTTTTAGGGAGTTGGGAATGGGGAAGGGAAATATGAAGGACATGGGTGAAGGGATGTATGTAATGGAGGAGGATATGGGGTATTAATATGATAGATTTTTGGGGATGGGGAAATTGCTTGCAATGTAGGGGGTTTGGGATCCTAGGTAGTTGTAGCACCTAGGACTTAGGTTTTTGTGAGAAATGTTTAGAGAGTATTGGGATAAAATCATTTAGGGAAAGGGAATGAAGGTGTAGAGGGTGTATGAAAGTGTACGGGAGCTAAAATTTAGGAATTGAGAGTGCAAGGGTAGTTTTTAGGGAGATACTAGGGTTTAGATGTGAAAATAACACCAAATCTTCAACAAACTTTCAAAATGCCATGAGAATGATTTTAGGAGGAAGAAACATGTAATATTCACTTGTTACTTATGGGAGGTTGAATTCAACTTTGGTGGAGTCGAGGAGGTGATTCTAGCTTTCCTCGACAAGCATGCAATGCCTGTGGTAAGTGCACAACACCTCTAGAAAATGCACAATGCCTAAAGGGAAAACACAATGCCTCTGGCAAGTGAGCAGTGCCTGGCAAGTGTGCAGCACCTCAAGATAATGCACAATGCCTGAAGAGAATGCGCAATGCTTGCTTTGTTTTACTGATTTTTCCAAGAATTGTGAAAAATGGTCTCTTGGGGTTTCTCAAGAAATGATAAGTGGCAAATGGAGTTAAGTTAGATGTTAGGACGAACTTTATATTTGAGTGAAATTCATCTTTAGCTTTAGAAACCACTTTCTAATGTTTCAATTCTCCTTTTATAAATTCTTGCTAATATCCCTTTACACTTCGATTCTCTTCGAAAATTAGAACTTGGGAAAACATAGTTACAAGTTTTCCAATCATCTTTAAATGAAAAAAGGATATTTTTTTTTGTCTCATATTTTTTTCTCACTTTATGTAGTGAAATGGAGTATTATTGGACCTTGAAATAATGAAACCTAGTGACCTAGTGGGACCTTGAATGATGAGACTCCTTGTGGACTTGACTGACACAAAACATGATGAAATGAGCTTTTATGATCAATGTATGCTCAGTTAAGACACAAGAAGGTGGGCCAACAAATAATGATTTTTGAAGGAGAGTGAGGTTTTTGACTAGGGCTACCATCACTGAGTACAGACCTAGGTGTAATGACAAAAATTTCTGAGCGAGACCCTAATATGAATATGAAAAGAGGAATTTTGATCTTTGATGGCATTATGCAAATACTAACTCTAACACAATTAATTTTACTTACCTCTATCACTTTTTGCTTCAATGCAAATATTTTATCATTTTTTTTTTAAATTGAGATATAATTTTTAACTCATGATAGAGAA
Source organism: Pinus taeda (assembly GCA_000404065.3). Lineage (NCBI taxonomy): Eukaryota > Viridiplantae > Streptophyta > Pinopsida > Pinales > Pinaceae > Pinus > Pinus taeda. The sequence continues at coordinate 7,901 of APFE030726914.1, read as the reverse complement.
TTGAATATGTAAATAAAAGCTTAATATAAAAAATATTAAATTTAAGGAAATTAACTTACCTCCCTAGCTCTTTCCTGCATTGTCAAACTCTCTTAATATATGAAAGGATCTTTTCCAACTATGTGACCATGAGAATGCATGATAATTTGTAATGTTAGAACTATTTTAACCCATTCGTTTAGAAATTACTTAGTCTAAATTGATGAAAATGAAAGCTGTATTATTTTAGTGTTGTTCTAAGTTTATCTATATAACGTAATGAACTATGCTTCATTCCTAGGTTGTTGCAAGCATTAATAGTGTGGAAATGAAAAGAATTTCAAAATCCTTCTCATGGGTCAATTTTCATATCAAATTTAGAATGAGCCTCTCAGGTTCAACAAGATTTTTAACCATGGATATTGACCACCGCTTTACCATGTATATCATTAACCATACAATATCATTGGCCAATACTATTCCTCATGAATACCACAAGCCTAAAAACCATCCCCCAGTTACAATTAACAAGACTTTTCAACAAGGGTACTCACCCTACTTTACCATGGATATTGTTAACCATACCATACCAGCCAGTACCATGACTCATCAATACCACATGCCAAAAATCCATACTCATTTCACAATAAAAATATTTATAAATATTTTTTTTAATTCAATTCTATTACATTTTTGGGCAATGAGACACTCTCCACTAGAGTACGGAAGAGTTGTTGTAATGTCTACTTATACTATGTTATCTAAACATTTTGACTGCATCAAATTACGTACTATGTATGTATGTATGTATGTATGTTTGTATGTATGTATATTAATTAGAACATTTTGGCTCACTCAAATTATATAAAAATAAAATTAAACTAAAAAACTAAAATTGATATTTAAACTAGGCTAGATCCATCTTAACTTCAGATCTATGAAGCTCCGAGAAGGATCAAATTTCTCTAGGTGCAAACATTTCTTCATGTTTTGAAGTAGGAAAAGAGGTTTTCAATTTAAGAGTTTTGATCCCTCTGAGCACTTGATAAACCCAGAGTTAAGATGAATCTAGGCTAATTTTTAATATCTAAAGAATTAACCCTCGATCGAGGTGTGGTAGGTACGAACTAGAGACATAAGACGAGATGGGCCAAAGGGTATGGGGGGCCGAGGTGATAGTAGCCACCCAACTGGCCCAAAGGATAAAGGGAGTATTGGATGGTGTGAGGACACGAATGTAATTGGGGTAGCATGAAGGATAGGATAGGGCAACAGATACTACTAGGTTAATGCAGTTGTGGCTGACGATGGAGGAAAGAGACGTAGCTCCAGTGTCAAGTGCAACAGTGGGTAGATAATAGATGGAAAGTAGTAAGGTGAATGGAGGAAACCCACGATATGACCAACTAGTAGCACGAGTAGAGTAATGGAAGTCGATTATGGCAAGGTCAGGGAAACCTCTTCACTATATGGTTTGTATTCCTCTTCTACCATGGTGTTTTAATATCAAACCCTAGGGAGGTATAAGGTTGTTGGAATGTGATTTTTAGGGAGTTGGGAATGGGGAAGGGAAATATGAAGGACATGGGTGAAGGGATGTATGTAATGGAGGAGGATATGGGGTATTAATATGATAGATTTTTGGGGATGGGGAAATTGTTTGCAATGTAGGGTGTTTGGGATCCTAGGTAGTTGTAGCACCTAGGAATTAGGTTTTTGTGAGAAAGGTTTAGAGAGTATTGGGATAAAATCATTTAGGGAAAGGGAATGAAGGTGTAGAGGGTGTATGAAAGTGTAGGGGAGTTAAAATTTAGGAATTGAGAGTGCAAGGGTAGATTTTAGGGAGATACTAGGGTTTAGATGTGAAAATAACACCAAATCTTCAACAAACTTTCAAAATGCCATGAGAATGATTTTAGGAGGAAGAAACATGTAATCTTCACTTGTTACTTATGGGAGGTTGAATTCAACTTTGGTGGAGTCGAGGAGGTGATTCTAGATTTCCTCGACAAGCGCACAATGCCTGTGGTAAGTGCACAACACCTCTAGAAAATGCACAATGCCTAAAGGGAAAACACAATGCCTCTGGCAAGTGAGCAGTTCCTGGCAAGTGTGTAGCACCTCAAGAGAATGCACAATGCCTGAAGAGAATGCGCAATTCTTGCTTTGTTTTACTGATTTTTCCAAGAATTGTGAAAAATGGTCTCTTGGGGTTTCTCAAGAAATGATAAGTGGCAAATGGAGTTAAGTTAGATGTTAGGACGAACTTTATATTTGAGTGAAATTGATCTTTAGCTTTAGAAACTACTTTCTAATGTTTCAATTCTCCTTTTATAAATTCTTGCTAATATCTCTTTACACTTCGATTCTCTTCGAAAATTAGAACTTGGGAAAACATAGTTACAAGTTTTCCAATCATCTTTAAATGAAAAAAGGATATTTTTTTTGTCTCATATTTTTTTCTCACTTTATGTAGTGAAATGGAGTATTATTGGACCTTGAAATAATGAAACCTAGTGACCTAGTGGGACCTTGAATGATGAGACTCCTTGTGGACTTGACTGACACAAAACATGATGAAATGAGCTTTTATGATCAATGTATGCTCAGTTAAGACAGAAGAAGTTGGGCCAACAAATATTGATTTTTGAGGGAGAGTGAGGCTTTTGACTAGGGCTACCATCACTGAGTACGGACCTAGGTGTAATGACAAAAATTTCTGAGCGAGACCCTAATATGAATATGAAAAGAGGAATTTTGATCACTGATGGCATTATGCAAATACTAACTCTAACACAATTAATTTTACTTACCTCTATCACTTTTTTCTTCAATGCAAATATTTTATCATTTTTTTTTTAAATTGAGATATAATTTTTAACTCATGATAGAGAATTGAATATGTAAATAAAATCTTACTATAAAAAATATTAAATTCAAGGAAATTAACTTACCTCCCTAGCTTTTTCCTGCATTGTCAAACTCTCTTAATATATGAAAGGATCTTTTCCAACTATGTGACCATGAGAATGCATGATAATTTGTAATGTTAGAACTATTTTAACCCATTCGTTTAGAAATTACTTAGTCTAAATTGATGAAAATGAAAGCTGTATTATTTTAGTGTTGTTCTAAGTTTATCTATATAATGTAACGAACTATGCTTCATTCCTAGGTTGTTGCAAGCATTAATAGTGTGGAAATGAAAAGAATTTCAAAATCCTTCTCATGGGTCAATTTTCATATCAAATTTAGAATGAGCCTCTCAGGTTCAACAAGATTTTTAACCATGGATATTGACCACCACTTTACCATGTATATCATTAACCATACAATATCATTGGCCAATACTATTCCTCATGAATACCACAAGCCTAAAAACCATCTCCCAGTTACAATTAACAAGACTTTTAAACATGGATACTCACCCTACTTTACCATGGATATTATTAACCATACCATACCATCGCCAGTACCATGACTCATCAATACCACATGCCAAAAATCCATACTCATTTCACAATAAAAATATTTATAAATATTTTTTTTAAATTCAATTCTATTACATTTTTGGGCAATGAGACACTCTCCACTAGAGTACAGAAGAGTTGTTGTAATGTCTACTTATACTGTGTTATCTAAACATTTTGACTGCATCAAATTACGTACTATGTATGTATGTATGTATGTATGTTTGTATGTATGTATATTAATTAGAACATTTTGGCTCACTCAAATTATATAAAAATAAAATTAAACTAAAAAACTAAAATTGATATTTAAACTAGGCTAGATCCATCTTAACTTCAGATCTATGAAGCTCCGAGAAGGATCAAATTTCTCTAGGTGCAAACATTTCTTCATGTTTTGAAGTAGGAAAAGAGGTTTTCAGTTTAAGAGTTTTGATCCCTCTGAGCACTTGATAAACCCAGAGTTAAGATGAATCTAGGCTAATTTTTAATATCTAAAGAATTAACCCTCGATCGAGGTGTGGTAGGTACGAACTAGAGACAAAAGACGAGATGGGCCAAAGGGTATGGGGGGGCGAGGTGATAGTAGCCACCCAGCTGGCCCAAAGGATAAAGGGAGTATTGGATGGTGTGAGGACACAAACGTAATTGGGGTAGCAAGAAGGACAGGACAGGGAAACAGATACTACTAGGTTAATGCAGTTGTGGCTGACGATGGAGGAAAGAGACGTAGCTCCAGTGTCAAGTGCAAGAATGGGCAGATAATAGATGGCAAGTAGCAAGGTGAATGGAGGAAACCCACGATATGACCAACTAGTAGCACGAGTAGAGTAATAGAAGTCGATTATGGCAAGGTCAGGGAAACCTCTTCATGAGTAAACCAAATGAGGGGAGGGGCAGCGGAAAGAGGACGAGTGCACGTGGAGGGCCAATGAGACATTATGCAGGGAAGTTGGATAGAGAAACAAGAAGCTAAGAAAGTCATAGGAGAAGGCATTTACATGCAGAGGGAGGAGGAAGAACATGCTACAGAAGGTGGTGGAAGCAAGATGGAGGATGTTGAGCTACAACCAAGCCTCGTCGACAAGAATTGGTATGTTACATTGGTACCCATTCTCAATTGCATAGAAAAAATGAATCTTATAGAGGAATATGGGTTAATGGTCGAGGGAATTCAAGACTCAGAACGAGTCAAGACCTGTTTTGCCCAGGAAACTAGCCAATCACCTAGAGTGTTTTTGACTGGAATGCAATCGGGGGGAGGGGGCTCGGGAAAAACACAATGTATCTATGGGTAGATAGGGACCGAGGGAATGTGGCCCACTGGGATGCCCAATGGGGCTTCTACAATGGATAGAGCATGAAATCTATCTCTCCGATAGGGTGGAGCCTATGGCATGCGAGGGAAGAAGTTATTGTCATGGGAGGGGACCATATATCCATCATGGACCGTGCAGAAAGGCTATGGTTTGCCTGGCTGGAACCGAGCCTAATCCTGGCTGAAGGCCACAGGTCAAAAGGATAAATCAGGGGGAGCTACTAGGATAGGGAAATAGTGATGAGAAATCCCTAGTCTGACCCTCCAAAGCTACGCATAATACCTCTAACGAGACTCAGAATAGGGACACATGCAAAACTGCTAATTTTGGAATGCATTATCTCGTCCATTGGGGTGGAAATAAGCAGGGGAAATAGAGAGACCCCATAGGAATTGCAAAACTAGGATATACAAAACACAAAGAATCACTGTCACAAAGTGAAGGGTAGAAGCCTATTCTTCTCTGAGAAGTAAGGGGGCAATTCAAGGGATAAAGAGGGAAATCACAATTCTCCAAGCCAGGAGCGAGTGGATAAGCTTGGGCACGAGAAGCCCAAGTTCACTCTGTTCAAAATAATTCTAACTTTGGTTTATGTTCTAGGTAATATAAATATGAGTGTGCAACGATGCCTGAATTTTTGGAACCCATATAGTGCTCCAACCCAAGAATAGGCAAGAAACCCAGAAATGGTAAGCCACCTCGAAAAAGAAATAATAAGTAGGAAAGAGAACGTGATGGAAAAAGAAGGAAAAGAAGTGGGTAAGAGAGGAATTGAAGGAATATGTAAGACAGGAAAAAAGACAATGAGGTTGGAAGCAACCTCGAGGAGAGTTCCAAATAAAAGAGGAAGAAGACTGGGAAAAAAACATGCAGTATGTGATAAATGCATACATGGTTGGTACTCCACCAAAGGTAAAAGCACAAATATCAAAGTGGGAGAAGGAGATCAATGATAATATAGCTAATAAGGAAATAGAGGCAAAAGAATGAGAAACTATAGTGAAAGATCCAACTATGCTAGTCTCCAATATATCATTACATTTATAACAAAATTAACAAACTTTAAAAATAATAATCCACAATATTTTAATCATAGCACAACCTCTAAACCTTTTAGTTAATATTAGAAACAATATGACAAATCATTTTTACCATAGCCTCAAATGATATCGCTAAAACATAAAACGAAAAGTTGTTATGGGGCACATTTCTGCAACTGTCCCACATTTGGAGTTACTATTCCTGTAAAATTCCTTCTAGACAAAGTGCTATATTCAGGCGGATTATCATAAATGCATACTATTCCCAGTTATAAGTGGTAAACTTTAAACAATACACTAAGAAGATCAAACTCGCAATTCCATTTTACTTAGAAAATACAATTGGCCGCACATAGTATCCTTGTCTCTTAATAAATAACTCCCAATAACTGCAAATGTTGGTCTTGAAGATTGATAAATTTCTAAAACACCTAGGATTTTGAAGTTTAACGACTATAATTTTGATTTACAAAAATCTGGCCTGATTTTCTCAAAATATGACAGCTAACTAGAGTCAAACAATTTTAGTGAAATTTTAATTATTTAATTATTTAAAATATATTTTAATTACTTACCCTAAAAAAATAACAAATAAAATTAAACAGCAAAATTATAAAAAATTCAAGACTCAAAGCTCCCTTTAATTCTTTTTAACTTCAACTTCGCCTCTGCAGATTGTACAACGTTTGCTATTCTTAAACAAATTAGCGGCACAGTGAGGGTGGAGAATGTGGAAGCACGGCAGCTGCACCACGTTCTCACCATTTCCAAAAATCTCCAAACAAACTGTGCACATCTCTCTTTCTTCATCGTTTGTTCCTTGTTTTTTGAATTGAACGACAGGTAAAGCTGCTACTGTTTCAGGAGGCAACCCAACTCTGACAGAACCCAACTGCTCTTGCAGTGCAGTGAGCACCTCATGGATCATCGTGGTTGCGGCGCTGTATCTGTTCAAACCGAAAATCCGGCGAGGGCCGCGAACGTACTGTCGTTGGACAGGATGTCGACGTATTCCGGGTTGGTATGAGGATCTTCCGGGAGAAGTAGGAGTGGGAGGAAGAATAACGTTGTTTACGGGAGTAGTAGGCGTGGGAGGAGGATTAGGGTTGTTTACGGATTCATCATCACTCCGGGGGCTTGATGGGCCTGGCTGGTATGAAGACCTGCTTGTTGGGACAGAATGTCGACGTATTCCTGGTTGGTATGAAGATCTTCCTGGCGAAGTAGGAGTGCGAGGAAGAATAGGGATGTTTACGGATTCTTCATCATTCTGTGGCCTTGCTGGATCTAGTAATTCGTTAGAAGATCTCCCGGGAGAAGTAGGAGCGGGAGGAGGAGCAGGATTGTTTACCGATTCATCAACATTCCGGGGGATTGCTGGGTCTGCCATTGTTTCAAGTACACTAAAGAAGTTTGAAAATACTGTTACACTAATTAGGGGCGAATTGTCTGTAACTGCGCTATGGAATTTCTAACTATCGCGAGATATGTTTTTGACATCACCTCAATATATACCTTTCAATATTAAAACATGTAAACTCATGTCGATTCAAAATTTGAAAATCTCAATTTTTTATAATTAATTATGTCCATGGGTGTGTTGGTCGTGCAACTAATTTTTAGAATTTTACCAATAAAGGTAGAATTTGACTTCCGCATAGAGGTGGTTGGAATTTGACTGATGATGATATTATAACAAAAATTAAAAATTATTTAGAGATAAAAGAAATTGGAAAATAATTCGTATGGTTAACAATCTGCGTTTACAAAGTTATTATTTATATTTATTTTTATAATATATAGGTTAAGTAATAATAATATTTAGGGAAGTCATAAAAATTGAGAGGAAGTCTAGTAATTTTAATAGGGATGACCCTTGGAAAATTAGTAACTTTTTGTAGGAGTTTTGCCATTTACTTTTAGTTTTTCTCCTTTTTCATTCTTTATTTTCATCTTATGGTTTATATTTCCCTCTTTTCCTCTGATTTCCTCTCTTGTCTCTATTCTTCCTCTTAGTTTTATTTTTCTACTTTTTATTCCCCTTCTAGTTTAAAGGTTTTTTAGTATTTTTCTTTTAGAATAATGTTTCCACT
>APFE030726913.1:267750-356216 GCA_000404065.3 Pinus taeda | reverse complement strand
TAGTGAAAAGTGGAGAACGAATCACATAGCATCAATCATCACTTCCGGGGCTTGCACCCGGTAACCAGGACTTCCCAAGAGGTCACCCATCCCAGAACTCCTCTGGCTCAAGCGCGCTTAACTAATTTTTATTATTTTTTTGTAAGTTCGGCAACAATGAGACTACATCAAGTACATGTCTAAGAATGACACCCGAGTAGGACGAGGAATTGAATCAATGACTTAACATCTATGAATGCCTTAACAACATACCCTATCATTGTTTATCCAAGACCCCGCAGACTAATTTTTATTATTTTTTTTTTGTTTTTTTCATTTTTATTTTTTTTCGCTGCAGGGGTTGTGTCGATGCTCAATTATCAATCCAACATCACTATGTGTCAATTTCATTGTTAGTTTTTAAGTTTACGTTACAATAAATCAAGTTTGTCCCTAGTGTGTTTCAATTTCATGGTTGATTTTTAAGTTTTCATTGCAATGTGTCAAGTCCGTCCCCACTGTGTGTCAATTTGATGGTCAATTTTTTTTTTTCATTGCAATGTGTCAAGTTGTCTTAGGTTGATTTTTTTAAAGAGCTATACTTTCAACATTTAAAAAAATTACTCTTGGTATGATGACTATTTGATTTAAATATTATTTTTTAAGGTTTTTTCTAGTCATGATATTTGGTTTTAATTCCATGGCTAAACTTTTTTGAAATTTAAAGGTTCTTCAGAGTTGTGATATTTTATCTTTAACGCCATGGTTGAAAAATATCAAAATTTTAAGGTTTTTTGGAGTCATGATATTTTATTTTTAAAGGAAATACTAAAAAATGTGAGAATTTTAACCAAGAAAAAAGTTGGTTCAACATCAACACTTTTCAATTTCAGGATGTTTTTTTCACGTTTATTGCACATACATTTTAGTTTTAATGTCAATTTTTTTTTGGAATTTCGACTCGGAAAAATAAAAATAAAAAAATGATGCAACATTAACACTTTTGAATTTTCAGGGTGTTTTCTCATGTTTATTGCACAAAAATTTTGGTTTTTAATGTTGTTGCTAATTTTTTCTTTTGAATTTTAACGTGAAAAAAAGGTTGAAATTTTATAGTTCTCTATTGTAACAATTACTTATTTCAAATTTTTCTTTCTATTGCAATATTAATTAAACATTTGTAGATAAAACATAAACTAAAATTGCAATAAAAGGCATTCAAAAACATAAACGAGACACAAAGAATTTAGGTCCAATGACTAGGGAAAAATCCACAAGGGGAAAACACAACCATATTCTTCTTCTATTAGATACCATTTATTCATTAGAGATATAAAGTACAATGGGAGATCAAGAGAATGAGTAAGTTCACCCAAATCTGAACAAGCTATAGCATAAAGATCATTGGTAGCAGCGACAGATGCAAACACTGAATCAACCTTTTGTTCAACTGAATCAACCTTGGCTCACCAAGTCCAGTTCTTACTCTCCAAGTCTCTCTCTCACAATCTTCTTCAAGTCTATCAAACTCTCTCTCTCTCAAGTTCAAATTCTTCTTTCATAATGCACAACTAGTGAGAATGAGATGATATGAAATACATATATAGGAGCAACAACAAATTCTGGTCATAAAGAAGAAGCAATACATATGCATTGAGGATGAGTAACATATGCCATTTAGGGGAGTGACATATGCCATGACTTAGTACCATGATTGAGAGACATGAATTTATTTTTAATAATAATATAATAGTATCATAAAGGATAATAGTAGTAATAATAATAATAATATTGATAATTAAGTTGAGATTGAACTATTCTGATTGATAAATGATAAGTGATTTTCCATCAACTATACTTGATTACCAATTGATGCAAGATGATTTACTATTTTTGGAGAGTCATACTTGTGATACTAGACATGAATTTCTATTTTTAGAAAGTCACTCCAGAATTGTCAGAAATGAGATTTTAGATAAAGAAATTCATCCTTGAGTTGCCAATTTTCAACACTCCCTCCCAACTAGGGAGGAATTTCTTTTTGCATCAAAGATCTCTGCTTTCTTTGCTCATCTATGTTCATCTCTATTCTGTATGATCTAGAACAATGACGTCACAATCTAATGAAGAAGAATCATCAGAAAGGACATTCATCTATCATCCTATATCCATTGATCTTCCCATATTAACACAAAATTGGGGGGATTACCACTTGTCAACACATGACAAGGATCACGCACAACCAAGTATCATCTCTGCTTGAGGGAATTACCACTTGTCGACACATGACAAAGATCATGCTCAACCAAGCTTTACTATAAGATTCAAGTGGTAGAACACCTACATCCACAAACTTTGGGTGGATTACCACTTGTCCACACATGATAAGGATTGCACACAACCAAGTGTCATCTCTATTTGGGGGGATTACCACTTGACAATGAGCGCGCACAACCAAGTGTTACCTCTGCTTGGAGAGATTACCACTTGTCAAGGATCACACATAACCAAGCTTACCACACCCATTGGCCAAATGGGTGGTACTCCCAAAAAGCCCAACTTGTGGGTAGGATGCATATTGGGGTATACTCTTGGCAATTCCTAGACTTGATGATATGGGGGATAACCACTTATTAACACAATACAAGGATCACACACAACCTATAGCGAATATTTCCTTCAACCCCAAGAGCTCTCCTGTCTCCATTCTCAACTTGGGAGCTCAAACAAGAGCAAATTTCATAGCTCAACATTCTCGATCATCCATGATTGCCCCCACTAAGAAGGGTCACATTTGTCAATCCAAGCTACTATTTGAATACCAAGAACTTCCTTTTCGGCAAAGGCTTGGTAAGTATGTCAGCTATCTCATCATCAGTTGCAATACAATGGAGTCTTACTTCTCCTCTCTGCACCATATCTTGAATATAGTGATATTTTATCTTAATGTTCTTGGACTTGTCATGGAACACAAGATTTTCTACAAGTCAAATGCCACTCATATTGTCACAATATATTACTATCATATCTAACACATGCTCAAACAACTCTCCAAAGAGCTTCCTCAACAATACTGCCTCACAGTAAGCCATGCTAGTAATAATGTACTCTTCTTTGGTTGTGCTAAGGGGTACATACTTATGTTTTCTACTCATCCAAGATATCATGGCAGATCCCAAGCTAAAGCAACATCCAAATGTGCTCTTTCTGTCAATAGAGTCACCGACCTAATCAACATTAGAGTACCCATATAGTCTCACATCTTCGACAATATACCTCAATCTAAGATTGATGGCCCCATGCAAGTATCTCAACACATGCTTTACAACAATCCAATGTGCATGTGATGAATTAATCATATATTGGCTCAGATTATTGACTAAAAAACATATATCTGGTCTAGTGTCCACTAAGAACATCAGTGCCCCAATCAGTTGTCGATGCTCAGAAGGATTAACCGAATTAGGTCCTACAACTTCACCACATAAATTTTTGAAATTAATTTCCATTGGTGTGTTCATGGAATTACATTCTGTCATACCAAATATTTCCAGAATCTTGACAATATATTTTCCTTGACAAAGGAAAATATCCCCAGGTCTCTACCATACCTCTAGGTCCAGAAAGTAGTTCATCAAATGAATATATTTTATTTCAAATTTAGAATCTAACTCCCTCTTACACTAGAGGATAACAGGTTCTCCACTAGTCAAGAATAAGTCATCAACATATAATACCAAAATCAAAGACATACCTTGGACCGTCTTCAAGTAGAGATTTGGATCAACATTGCTTCTGGTAAAATGAAGCTTCATCAAGAAGCTATCAATGCTGGCATACCAATATTTGGGGGTTTTCTTGAATCCATAGCGAAATTTCTTCAGTCTACACACGAGTTTTTCTGTCATGTACTTCAAATCCTTGTAGTTGCTCCACAAATACTTCTTCCTTGAGAAATCCATGTAGAAAAGTAGTTTTCACATCCATTTGGTGAAGATTCCATCCATGGCTAGCAGCTAGAGCCACAATAGATCATATGTAAGTATATCGAGCAACATGTGCAAAATTCTCATCATAGTCTTCTTCCTCTTTTTAAGAGAAGCCTCTAGCCACAAATCTAGCTTTATATTTTTCAATCCTTCCATTTGCATCATGTTTGATTTTATAGAACCATTTGGAAGTCACAACAGACTTACCTTTGGCTCTCGGAGATACTTCCCATACTTCATTATGTATATGGATTCATATTTTTCAGCCACAACATCTTTCCATACTTTATCTTTCACTGCTTCTTCAAAAGTGTATGGTTCAAACTGAATAATGTTTCTCATGGCTACAATGTGTCCCTGGAACCGACATAGTTTCTTTCTTTCTCTGAAGTTTCCTCTGGGGGCAGCATGTCTATCAACATCTTGTAGAGTGCCATGAATCCATAATTGTAGTGCCCACTCTAGTTGACTGACAGTGATATGACACTAACATTTATTTATCCCTAAGGCCACACATTATGCTTTGAGGACCTCAAGTTGAGGATCCGGGCACATGACACTATTATTAGTGACTGAGATATTCATGGTTGTGATGTTTATGTATAATTTCCATTGATATTATGATAACATGAATGATTACGTATCTTATCTATCAGTATTATGATGATTGTAACATTAAATAGTTAAGTTTGGTCTCTATTTGAATTTATGATGATGAGGGCAGTAAAGGATATGTATGCTCTCTATTAAAAGCATGATGATGAATAAATTTGATGGATAGATATATTTCTATTGATGTTACGATGTTGATAGCTTAATGAATATGTATGTTTCCATTGATGTTTAATGATGATAGCCATGATGGATGTGTCCCCTATGTTACCTACTTCAATTAGTTCAGGCTTATAATGAATAATAATGTGAATAACTAGGAGTTGTTAATGATGGTATTATGACAATGAGTAATGCTGAGAAACCTTGTTACTAATGATTATTGAGTATGTCAGGAAACCATCAGAGGCACTCGCATATGACGAGTTGATGCCACATGGTTTGATGAAAATTTATATTATTTTATCTTTGAAATTCGAAGTCGATTTTGAAACCTGCCATAAATGTTTATCTATATTCTGATGATATGTTAATGGTTGTAGGCACATATTAGTTGCTTGACCGAATGACTCACATATGGGTGATGGGGTTGTACAGGTGGATGGAACTACATGGGAGGGGTGGGACAGTGTCCCTAATCTCACCCACTAGCACTCCCACCGTGACTTGGGCTGGAAGGGTTGGAACACCTTCACCTTGAAGATCACGATGCCATGAGGGTAGGTCCCAAAGTTGGGTCGCTCATGAAGATTTTACCAGGGGGTGCGCATCAAGGCAGATTCCTTGATCCCCGACACTATTAGTCTCACTATAGCAGGCAACATAAGAGATGATAGTGGTTTATGACATTGCCTTTATACTTTGCCCTCATAGTCACTGAATGCTTGAAGGGCAAGTGGTGTGGCACCCTTGGAACTTCAAGGGAATTTCTAAAAGGGCATGACCAACTTGGCACCCTTGGCATCACAAATAAACTATTAGGCGTGGCACCCTTGGAACTGCAAGGAAATTTCTTGAAGGGCACGACCAAACTTGGTACCCTTGGAATCATTAAAAATAAATTAATTGATAAATATAATCAAGAAATGAAAACTAGGTAAATTACACAAGGGAAAATGATGTTAGAAACCGAGGTAATTAAATAAAAAATAAAACTTGGGTTAAGAGGATCATAAGAAGAAAGAAAATAGATTACCTTAAAAACTCTACCCTTCCCATGTTGGAAAATATTAGGTAGATTATGTAGTTAATTAGGTAAAAGGGGAAAGAGTGACATAATTATAAGGATAAAGATTAATCCTAAACTAATTAAACCTAATTAAGAGAAGAGGAAGGTGAATTAAAATAAGAATAATAAATTAAATTTAGAGAAATGTAGAGAACCTCCATGTGGCAACAACCAACATAAGAATATCCATCTAAGACATAACTTGAGTTAAATTAGGGAGTAGATAGGGGGATCAAATCTTGACTCATTAATTGACCATAGTAATGAACACAAATTAAGGAATAAAAAGGGAGATACAGAGGCAACTAGGAGAAGAAATAGGAATCTTGTTGAGGTGAGGAAAATATTAGTTTTAAATTAAAATTTAAGTAAATAATTTTGGGAGACCCTTGATGAGAGAGTGACACATGGGTGGATGAATAATCAAGCTATTTAATTATAAAAAATAATTAATTATGCATGACATGCCAAGTGTCACCTATGAGGACTCCTATAAAAGAAGGGGCAAGCCATGGGAGAAGGGATTTTTTGGCACCTTATTGTTGGATTGATGAGATGATGTCAAATTAGTGATTACGAAACTATAGTGAGTTTGGTGAGGTAGAGGATTTAAAGGGAGGGGACTCTTGAGCCAAGGAGGGATCTCCTCTACTAGCTAGTGCATTAATCCATTGTACAACCCAATTGCAGCTCGGGGATCTATAGGGAAGAAGAGTACCCAAGGAGTAGGCTGGGAGATTAACCAGTGGGTCATTGTGTTCGAATCAAGTACATCGTCATTCACTCACGGAGGTGACTGGAAACAAGGGAATACCAGCAACAGCAAAGCAAGCGGAGTCGCATCTTCAGGTGAATGGTACTTATGTGTTGCAATACTATTTTGATCTTAGTTAAATGTATGTAAATATTATGATATGTTTCTTGAAATCAATTTCCAGAATGTGTTAGACAATGCTGAATAAATTTGAATTCCCAGTGTGTTTCTCTTCTGGTTGTATTTTGTTGTGATTTATAAAATAAAATAAAAAAACAAATATATAGTATGGATGGGGGCTCTACAATAATGATCTCTTTCTAGTAGGAGGATCACATGGAGGAGGATCCAAGGGGTCTTTGGGCTCCATGGGTTCAACAACAAGATTAAACTCAGGGTCAAGATTTTCTTGTGCATCCAAGGCATCATCCTGACTTTCAACGTTAGCAGGAGGAGGAGTATATATTTATTTTCCAAGAGTTGCATCTTCATCAAACGTTACATCCCTGCTAAGCTCTATAATTCTTTGACCAGGTACACATATTTTGTAAGCTTTAGAATTTTCACAATAACCAATAAACATACATTTGTTACTTGAAGCTTTCGACCTAGTCCTCTTTTTCTCTGGCACATTAAAATAGATAGGGTAGCAAAAGATCCTCAAGTGTCCAACCTATGACTTTTCACCAGTGAAGACTTATTCAAGAGTCTTGAAGTCTTTGAACATGCCAAATTGTTGACTTGTTTTCGTGAAGGGAAGGGTCCTTTTACATGATTTCCACTTGCACACCCTTGGAAAACTCCATCATGGTCCATTGTAATCTCGAGCATTCCAGAAACCATCTTTCCATTAGGCAATGCTTTATAGTGAATATGAGTGAACCTTTGCTGCCACAATTCACATTGATGATTACTATCATGAATCAATGCATGAATAGATCTACCATGGATTTTATAAATATCTTCGAATCATGATCCCATGACCTTTATCATCAAATATAATGCAAGAGAATCAAAATTCCCCTATCTTCATTATTCAATTTCTATCAGTTATTCTTTCATAACCTTCTATGCATTATACTTCTTTTCAAGACAACATTTCCTTTCACATGCATAAACAAAAGTAAAACTACTCTTTACTTTTACATGCATAAACAAGCACCAAAACCACAACTATTAAACACATGCAATTATTGGATTATTGGATCAGGGAGCATAATTATTGGATAAGAGAGCATACTTTCCTGAAAAATGATGACCTATTTTTCTTTTTTGCTTCTTGTCTTGGGAAGAAAAGGAAATATGTTCACTCTCTTCATGCTTAAAAATTCTTCCTAAAAAAAAAATTATGGACTCTTCTTGGCTTCACTTTCCTAGGAGCTCATCAAATGTGGGGAACTTAATCATTGTCATTGATTGATCAAGTGCTCAAAATTATGCTAAAAAATAAAAGTGTTAAAACCTTGATAAGTTTGGCTTTAGATCAAAGATTTCATCATTCTGAATCCAATGGTGTGAACGACACTCAAATCTAAGTTCATATGTAGAAATTAGATCAAGTCAAAGTTCAAGTTTGACTTGTCTACATGGTAGAATTGGATAACGTGGCAAGTCCTTCATCAAATGAGGAGGCGCAAAATGGAAACCTGCCATTGGCCCTCACATATTACAAATCGCAAGTCGCAGGTAGAAAGGTGTTAAGAATTGACCTTGGCGCAGACAGGTTGCGATGCGATCTAATCATAATCACACATTGCAGGTGGATAAGAATTGGCCCCCGACGAAGCTCGGTTGCAATGCGTAATCACATATCACAATCGCAGGAAATTGTTGTGTTGTGACATAGGTTCGACAGTAAACGTTGATTGCGAAAAAGCGATAAGTCCCGGACGTGAGATGTTATGAGCAACAATTTAATATGCCGCCATGTCTATGATATCACAATCACAACATCGCTGTTGTGTTAAGAAGATCTTGAGCCCACCAAATTTTGTCGATTATGATTTGCAATATGGACAACAGGTTATGGCTCGTGGCGTGGTGAAATATTCACCCAGTTAGTGGATTTTGGAGTGAAAATGGGGGTTTCTGTCGGTTTTGGAGCATTTTGTGTAACAAATAGTGGGGAAACTAGGAGAAGTCATAACTTCTTCAGTTCTTATCCAAATTGGATGCAAAAAGAGTCTAGATAGCCATTTTTTGGCATTCTGAACTCATTGAGACAGGTTTCAGAGGCATCAGAGCATTGTAAACACACTTCTATTTTAATTTGAGCATAATAGAGAGGCCCAAGCCATTGGAAGTTGGACCAAGGAGACGTAGCCCAGGAGGGGTGAACTCCTTTATCATGTGCTTGCTGTGTGTTGTATTTTGATGTTCTTTGCTATTATTTTGCTGCTATTCAACATCTGTTTTATGTTAAATTGTTCATAACATTTATGTAGGAATGAATTTACATAATAAATTCTTATGGGAATCAATTAATTAGGCAAACATGGTGAATCCTTAAGCACTTGATAAGAAAATGTTAAGCATCTTGGGTTTTATTCTGAATGGGGAATTAGCACAACATTACTAATCTACTCCATTAGAGATCATTGATGGTAGTAATAAAAGTTTCCCAAGTTGGAGAAAGACCTCCAAGCATAATCAACACCAACTCTTTATCGTATACAATTTCACCAACAACTGGCAACTAATCCTTGAATTTCGATATCCTCATTAAGTATGCGTGAATGGTCTCTCCTCTATTCATATTAATGTCCTTGAGTTGATTCTTCAAGGCAAGGATCTGACTCAAGTTGTTTACTTGATACATTCCAATCAAGTTGTCATACATTTCCTTTGATTTCTTTAGCTTGGAGACATAGGTGATGACATGGTCTCCAAGAGAATCAAGGTTAATATTTTTAGCCTTGACAACAACATTCAAATTTTCTGGTGGTTCTACTACCATGCCATCATTAGTATTCTAGTACATCATGTTCTTCAAGAGTAATATCCAATATTGCATTACATGTACCAAAATTTGAAGCATCGTTCAACTTCTCTTCATTCTTGAAGTAAAAAGAAGACATATTTTAGCAACAAACAAATTTCAACAATAAGTTAAACAAATTTCAGCAATAAGAAGAAATAGAAAGTGATATTTTAGTAGTAAATAGGAGCAACAAGTGATATTTTAGCATAAAATAGAAGGATAAAAACTCTTATATTATTGGGCTTATCTTCACCAAATCTTTGATACGATATTGAAATTTTGTAGTTATATGTTGTAATAATTGCTTATTTCAAAAACTTATTTCTGCTGCAATATTAGTTAAGCAATTGTAGATAGAACATAAACAAAATGCACAATAGAAGACAACCAAGAACAAAAATGAGACTCAAAGAATTTAGGTTCAATTACAAGGGAAAAAACTACAAGGGGAAAACCTAGATTCTTCTTCTATTAGATATCAATTGTTCAACATAGATACAAAGTACAATGAAATATTAAGAGAATGAGTAAGTTCACCCAAATATAAAAAAATTGTAGCTTAAAAATCACTAGTAGCAGCAACAAATGCAAACACTAAATCAAACTTCCCTTCAACTTAATCAACACTGAAACATTGAATCAACCTTGCCTCACCAAGTCCTGCTCTTACTCTCCAAGTCTCTCTCTCATAATTTTCTTTAAGTCTCTCCAACTCTCTCTCTCTCACGTTCAAATTCTTCTTCCACAATTCACAAGCAGTGAGAATGATGTGATATGAGATACATATATAGGAGGAGCAACAAATTATTATCATAACGAAGGCACAATATGCATACCTTGAGGACGAGTAACACATGTCATTTAGGGGAGTGGCATATGACATGATTTAGTATCATGATTAATAGACATGATTTTCCTTTTAATAATAATATAATAGTATCATAAAGGATCATAATAATAATAATAATAATACTGCTATTGATGATTAAATTGAGATTGAACTATTAGGATTTATTAGTGATAAGTTAAGTGATTTTCCATCAACTATACTTGATTACCAATTGATGCAAGCCGAATTTCTATTTTTGGAAAGTCATACTTGAGATGCTACACATGACTTTGTATGTTTAGAAAGTCACTCTAGAATTGTCATAAATGAGATTTTAGATAAGGAAATTCATCCGTGAGCTACCAATTTTAAACAAAAAAATTGTTAATGCAACATCAAGACTTTTCATATGTGGGGTTTTTTTTTTTCATTTTTTTGTGCAAAATAAGGGGTTTTTGGGGCTAGAGTTATTGTTTTGAGGGGAAAACATAGACCCTAATAACTATGATACTTGCTTCATGTTCATACTAGTGACATCTCTGCTGTATTATGTAAGTGTACTCTATGCACTCAATCCAAGAAGCCTAAATAATGTGTCAGTGTAATCATTGAGCTAATATGATAATCATAAGGACTCAAAGCTTCGCAAGGCAGGCAGCAACTGTCACCATATTCTCATTAAGTTGATAACTTTGTTATCTGGTTTCAGGCTATCAGGAAAAACTTGAACATGCTTTTGTAAACATTACTCCAAGATTCTATGGCTCCTAGGTCCATTTAGACTATCACATCATTTTTCCAACAGTCGATCATAGTTTGAAACATGGATAACACTAGTGTGTCCTTTGCCAAATGGCTTCACTGACACATGCTATGTATCACTCACCTTTACACAACTGGCCATTCCAAAAAGTTAAACCCGAGTGACATGTTTCCTTTACTTGAATGTCACTTAATCTACCTGGCATGCCATCACCGCTCTGTCACTTGTCATGCCACATCACTACTTTGTCCAGATGGCATATCCAAGGGTATGAGGTGTTGAGGAAATATTATGACATTTATGCATCCAATGTTCTAAGGGATTAAGGGCTCTTAGCCGCTCGATGCTATAACTTAACACTTTGTGAGCAAAGTCTTGACTAGGGGTGAATCATATTGGGTATTAGAGAAATATGCTAATTCTTGCATTAAAAAGAAACATCCTATACACGATGTTTGAAGGGAACTTAAATCTTGGTCGCCAATATTTGAGCACCTCACGACCAAGATCTTGGTGAGGAGCTTAATTATATTAGGTGATCAAGAGACCTTATGTGTAGTATGCTTGACCTGCATAAAATATCAAAAGTGTGAAATGTGCCAGAGATACCACAAAAATAACACAATAAGATGATAGAAAATGGAAATATTCTATTAAGATTTGCAACAATATTGTTCACTTGCCTCTTCGAGGGGGAAACCTCTAGTAGAGCAGAGCTCAATTACACAAGACAAGACAAGGCTTCCCTTGCTATCTTTGACTATATATAGCTTCATGAGATCCAAAACCATAACTGCTCATGGTCCCTTGCATAATGCAGGTTAACCACTTTATTTATTAGCTATGGGTTGTTTATTCATCCTCCTTAACTAAACTAACTAATTGTGCTCCCTTTATATAATATGGTTCAACCACTTACAATTATCATTAATGCAAATAACTGCTTACGAGATTCATTTATTAAACTAACTAATCAAGACTCTTACGGGGTCCCTTGGGCCTATTACATTAATAAAGGGGTTAGGGTTAGCACCTAATGTTCCCTCCCCCTTCAGAAGTAGCCTTTTCCTCAAAGCTAGAGATGTGGAAATCGTTGAAGAATAATTGTCAGTTCCCATGTCACTCCTTCTGGTAAGGTGTCTTTCCACTGGATGAGGACTTCCTTGATAGTGCGACCTCAAAGATGTTATTCCCGCGAACCTAGTACCAGTTCTTGTCGGAGCCAAAGATAGCCTTCCTCGTCCAATTTAGGTAGTATGGTCTGAACCTTGTAGTTATGTCCCAAAAATTTCTTGAGGCAAGAGACATGGAATACTGGGTGGATTTTTGATGTGGCTAGCAAGGCTAGTAAGTTGTAGGTGACTGAGCCAATAAGTTGAATTGCTTGATAAGGTCCATAAAACTTTGGAGCTAATTTTTGGAAGCCCTTTTCTTTGAGAGATGTCTGCTTATAAGGAAGGAATTGAAGATATTGGAGAATATAGTAGGGAAGATATTAATTCAGTCTCTCCTTAACCTTAATAATTTCTTGTGAACATTATTTATCTTGCATTTCTTATTAGATCTTCTTTATAAAACAATTATCAAGTGCAAAAATAATAAAAACAATGGACATAGAAATTAGGCTCCAAGCCAGGGAAAACCCCCTCCATGGGGAAAACCCAAAAATATCTTCTCTTCTTATAGAATCTACTTCAAATGAGAAAACCAAGACCCAAACCTCAAGACCAAAGCCTCCTCTAGCACCAAGTCAACCCTCTAAGAAGCCCTTCCAATTAGGTCAAAGTCTAGCAAAGTCAACAAGAGTCAAACCCTTCTAGAACTGCACTAAACTCAGAATTTCAGCCCCCAACTTCAATATTTTGGACTTGTAGTAGGTCTACAACATCAGCCCCTACAACAACTCAAAATCTTCACACATGTGAGAGAAAACTAGGCAAACCTTGACCAAAAACCTGGATTTTCTTTCTTCTTGCTTCAACTCCTTTTCTCCTTGCCTTTCTCAACTTCTTTCTTGGATTTCACACCTGATATCGAACTTATTGATTGATCGAATTGGATTCCAAATGAGGTCGAATGATTTCTATTTATACTCATACAAGTAGGTCGAATAGCCCTCTTTGGGCCGACTTGTCTCTGGCATGGCCAACTTGTGCTAGGAGGTTTATTTTGATTGTCTTGACTCAAAATATTTTTTTTTACATGGTACATCTTACCCAAATGGGTCTTATATACATGACATTGACTTCTTGACTCATGAAAAAAAATATTATGACATGAAAAACCCTAGAAGCATGAAAACAATTCTTTACCAAGAAGACCAGTCAAAAGAAGCATGAAACCCATGCTTTAAAATAATATATATTTTTTCCTCTTTTTCTTATTACATCGATATACATATTGACATGAGTACAATGACAATTATGAAGACTGTGTTGATCATTGGTTTTCATTGATGTCAAACCAAGCAACACCAGGGGCTATCCCGATCTTGCATGGGAATTTTGACTTGACAATTTACTCTATTATGAGTCAAGGATCTTCTAGATGGATTCTACTCGTCGAGATGTTTTCATTGATACATGGAATGCCAAATAATTCTTCATGGTTTGAGAGAGATTCATGTTTGAATTTAGTAACCCCAGTTAGTGGGTTAAAACCCTATGGGGTTGTGGCATGGCAATCATAATTGGTTGTGGTCACTGAATAGTCAATACTTAATAATAAAAAAAATTCTCCTAAAATCCCTCCAATGTTCACTTGTTGAGGACCCTCTCAGCTCAAGACACTCATATAAATAATGACCCTCATATCCTCCTCTAGTATGGATTTTGTGGCTTCAAACAGGTCATCATGGCATTTTCGCTATAACTTTTTTCCTACAGACCGAAACTAGTTACATTTTCCAACACTTCCTCTTAGCTATGGAGGTATTCATAATTGTACACCCTAGTACACAATTATTCTCAAATTGAAAAGTTATCATAAGAATATTGGTAAGCCATATTTAAACATTAATATCATGATCGACATTTTCAACATAGTAAGACCTTAACATGACAAGCTCTTTCTTACACTAGAGCATAATGTTGGGAAGATTTACATGAGATAAAGCACTACCTCTACAAGGCACATACCCCATCTAGATGTTCACTAGGTATGCCCTTTTAGGACTATTTCTATCTTGAATTCCTAATCCTCAAAGAATATCAATCCTCTTCGACCACTCTTATCTTGGATACCTGTCTAATCCTCAAAGAGTGTTTGTCCATTTCCTATCTTGTATTTTTCTATCCTCAAGGAAATCTTAGATGCATATCCAATCCTCCACCCACCATTCTCTCTCCACAGCATTCAATTATTCTTAAGGTTGTTAGTCTTGGTCAAGTGCATGACACACGAATAAGTGAATACAAATGTGATGTTCATCATCACTCCCCCTCAACTAGAGAGTATATCCCCATTCCCTCTTGATTATGGAATAAATCCTTTCTCCTATTTAAGGAGACTCCTTTACTCCCTCTCAAATATAGTGGAGATTCCTGATTTCCTTTCAATTGGGAAGTCATAGCCACATGCTCTTTTAGCTTGTCTTCGTAAATGTATCAACTATCATTTCTTCATGGAGATAGCTGCAAGGCTCCGTTTTTCCCATTTGTATCTCATCATATCGTTCTTATTCCCTCCTGGATATTATGGAGCCATTTTCTTCCTTTAAGCTTGTGACAACATTTGGGCCATCGAATTTGCACGTCACTTTCCTCTAATCATCATCAATGGAGGCATTATGTTGAGAATTGCCAAAATTCAAGCTAGTCATAGCTCCCTTATGAAAATGATATTTATTGATGGAGGAACATTAGCATCAAGTTATCTTCTTATACTACTAACTTTCAATCTGAAGGTGATGATGTGAACACTTTGACTATATGACCTTCCAAGGATTGTCAAAACCATTTATTCAATTCATATGTTCTTTGAATCGAGCTCATCACTACCAGTTGAACTTAACCCAACTATGATCATGTATTCCTACAATATCCTTCCAGGTAGCAAAACAATTATGTTAACCAGATAACCAATATCAAAATATAAATATAAAAATTACCTTATCATGATGGCCCCTTTTATCAAAATACTTTCATACGCGAGTCCTCTGAGATCAACATCCTTTCATATAATCCATCTCCAAATTATATAAGAATCCTTCCATGCATTCATTTTAATCAGAGTTCCCATGGATAAAAATTGATTACCAAGCCACAATATCTTCCTCGGAGCTGTCACAATTAACTCCCTTTCTTTCTTTCAGAGACTATACTTGATGTTTATCAACATTGTCCTATGTCATGCAATTTTGTGAGAGTCTTGATCTCCATAATTCCAAAGTATGCCATTTTTTTAGCATCATGCAACCATATGGAAGACATACGAAACACATACATAACTAATTCTTCTTTTATGATAATTATATATATGAACCATGCTCTAGGGAAAAGTAACTTCAAATATGCATACCTTTGCTTTCATAAATCATCTAGACATTCTTTGAACGAGCTTTCTTCTTATGACTGTCAAAGATTTCCTTTCTCAAGAAGAGAAAGACTTTCATTATGTCTTTCATGCTATAACTTGACCAATAACATTCCTTCATCCTTTAGAAATATCATTTCCAAACGAGATGGAATATATACCAATTAGAATGTTGTGTCCAAGAATCTTCTGTAATGATGATCCTTATAGGACCTTGAGGATCCTTCTTTGAAAAATGACTACCTCTAACATGATGTTAGAAAATTTTTGGATGAACTATAATTTTCAATATGGTTTCAAACTTCTCATTCTCTTTAAATTAGACGATCTTTCCTAAAGTAAATTAAACAAGTACATTCTAATATTTATACTATCATGTGCTTCTCTCTATGATGCCATGCTTTTTACAAAACCAAGACTCTTCTAGAGTAATAATGCATGCTACTATACTTTATATTTCATTTACTCAACTTCTTGGTTCTTGCAATGAAGGCGTGAGATATTTCATTTGATTCAGTGTCATCCTTTTCCTCGATCCTAGATTCTTCCAAGATACATTAAGCCCATAAAACAATGAAGTGTGTAGTATCTTTCTTTGAGTGGATGCTTTTGCAAAACTACTCCAATCAAGTGGAAAAGCATTCAAAATACATATAATCATCTCAAAATTTGCAAAAGTATCCTAAGCCCTTGCAACTGGTCTCTTATTTGTGAACTCTTCATTAGATAGGTGGCCATGTCTTCATCCTTTGATTTCATTATTATATATAGTTTATCCCTTAAGGAAATATTTTGACCTTGTGTATTTATGGAGTACAACTTTACCAACTTGTCATACATAGCCTTTGATGCCTTCAAATGAACAACAAAGGGAACAAGATGATATTTAATGGATTCTGTTAGCACTCTATAAATTTATCTAGGCCGAGGAAAGAAATTCCAGAGGTAACCACAAACCACTTTTAGGCTAGAATCTAGCCCTTCTAGCCTTGGAGAGGGTTCTCTCACTTAGGCTTTTTAACAAATATGATATTAGGCTATGTATAGCACTCAATAAGTTTTTTTTTTCATAGGGTTTTTGGCAAGAAAGGAGACAACCCCATTGGGCATGGAGTCATGTCAAATTTATTATTTGTCCAATGATATGATGAAGAGATAAAAGGTTTTTCCATAGGGGCAAGGTAGGTAGTCTTGGTGATGAAATCAAGTTAAATCTTTGTAGGAGGGTGAGTGTAAGAAATGTGGAAACAACACTTAGAGCATCAAAACTAGAGATGAATTCTAAATGTTGATTTAAGAGGAAAACATTGATTACTTGGTAAAACTAAATCATAGCATCCTTTAGATAAATTCTGAATTAAACATCTGGTTCTTCCAAGCATGAATACATACATTCAAGAGATGTAGAAACATAAGACAAACTTACAATTAGAAAGAAGCACAACACCATCAAGATCTGACTCATGAATCCCTGCAAATCACCTTTTGTCTTTCATTCATTGGCAAAAAGATTCAGAAAATACAATGCAGTAAAGGTGTCTCTCTCTCCAATCAAACCAAAAAAACCCTCTTCTTATATTTTTACATATTATATATAAAAAAAATTCTATTCCCAGCCAGCCAGGTTGAATTTTCCAAAAGGAAACTAGTCAATCAGCTAGATACATTGAACTGTTCACCTACTTTGCATAAAAATAAGACCTAAATATCTAATGCAATTTTCAACTTAATACATCATTAAAATTAGAAATACTAAAAAAAACCACTAACCATACAATACTAAGGAGTTATGCCACCTAAAAACATGATTAAAAAACCTTTGGAGGCCAAAAAAAATTCAAATTATAAGGCAAAATAAAGACCGTGTGAAAACACAACATCTACTACAAAACTCCTAGTTTCGCAACAAATTTCATAGTGCCTCAAGTTCTGTATGCTTGTGACCTTCCTATGACAAAAAGTAGAAATTGGATAATCTCAAAATTTCCCTGTGATGGTAATGAACTTCTGAAAAATATTTTGAAATGGTTGCAGACCTCCTGATCACCTATAGCAGACTTTCACAACAAACTATCAACTTTCATAGCACCTTCAAAATTATGAGTCTATGATGGTTTCTTCTGATATAAAGAGCTAGAGGCACCATGTAATTGTCGTGACATCCTTATAACACCCCACAGGACAATCAAAACCTAAAAATTGGACCATCTCATTAGCATAAAGGGATATATGAAATATGCAGCAAGTCCTTGTTGCATTTTTACAAACTCCACCAAAACTGACGTATTTCTGACTTCTTAGGAAAAATAAAAAATTTAGAGCTTAGTGGCATCCTCCTGATGAATATTTACCTCTGTGATGGCCTCTTCTAGTATATCCAACTTACCCTCATCCTCTTTCTTCTAGATTTCCTGGCCTTAGTAAGTTGTTCTTTCACTAATCTGATTCTCCTCTTCATGACCAAATTTTGTATATAGAAATTTCTCACTTGCCTATGCAAAGGAAAGGTCCACCTCAAATTGTGTTTAGTCTTATTAAGGACATGTTCAAAAACTTGTAATTTCTTAAACAAATTCATCTTTTCCCTTTGATCTTTTCTGGCAAGCCAATCTACCTGCTGCTAAACTCCTTCAAGCTGTTCCAACTATTTTTCAAACTCCTTTTGCTCATCAAAAACCACCTTCTGTTCTAGTTGAATAGTCTCCTCCATTTGCATCTCCATCTTGGCAGCGAACCTAGTTCTAGGTCTTCTTGACTGCTCAACTGTCGCATGCACATTTTCAACATCTATGATCTATTTACTTTTGTCTTTAACAACATGTACTAATGCTTTCCTTGATGGTTCTCCTTAACTAGGTTGGGTAGCTTCTTGTGATACATTTTTTCCCAAGTTCTCTATTTTCTTGCTACAAATATGCTACCATTAGATGAGCTTTGTCCCACTAATTTTGGAAATATTTAATTCTCTGATCCCTTTCATCAACTTCTACTTCTTCATGTGCACTTTCTGATTCAACAACGAACAAGTGTAGGGTCTACGGGAAATCTCTTAGCTAATCTCTAGTTCTCAGCCCCTAGCCACTTGTTCTACCTCTCGTGAGAAGTGAAGTTTCTTGGTAGTTATTTTGTCAACCATTTTATTCTTTGACAAAGGTTTTTTGACCAAGCTAGCTGCTGCATGTGAGGCATCTTTGATTGCAACTTATGGGGTATCTCTCTTAGTTCTTTGGTTGTCAAAAGATTGTGCCATCCACCCTGAAGATATAAAAAATTCCTTCCATGACTACTTCTTGTCAAGTTCTTGTATCACTCGCAGTTTAATCAACAAAACATTTAAAAAACTAGGTTCAAACTAACTCCCTTTGGCTTGAACTCTGTCAGCCATTTTGCAAAGACTCCTAAATAAATAGTAAGGAAGGTTCAAAGGTTTTTTTCTTGTAAAATGAATTAGGAGTCTTATATGATATTGCTAAACTTTATTGAACCTCCCTTCACATGTGAAATACCTTTGAATCATCTCCATCAGTTTACTATAGTGGTCATGTAGATAAATCCTTGGAACAACAAACCCATACCCTTCCTGGTATTGTGGTTTCGGTAAGTCTTTGAAATGGACCAAATATAACTCCATACCCTTAAACCATTCCTCTAGCGTGTAAAGCGATATCAATGGCGTCATCTATTGATTGGGTTGTGACTAAAAAATTAAGTGCTCCAACCCTTGTCTACAATCCATCAAAATCCTTGGAAAACTCCTTAGTCACTTGTAGATTGTACCCCTAAATATTTTCACAAAACCTTAAACACCCCACTTACTCAAAATCCTCTCAAATGGCTAGGTTTGCATTAACAATTGTGCCATCTTGTGGCTCAAATAGAACAATGGCACCTCCCTAGTGCTTCTTTTACTTTGGAGTTGGCATGATTATGTTTTGCAACAGTGAATAGTCTAGGGTTTTAAAATAACTTGTTTTGTGCAACAGTGTAGGAGATATAATAAGAAGGAATATTTCAAGTTAAATATCTGATGATGGGTAAGGAACACGAAACTCTACACAAGAGACTAATCAATGCATAATTTATTTAGAAAAATCCCTAAACAATTTGTAAATTTCAACTGCTGACAGAGAACTTTAAAGGGACAATCACATCGCTAGAATCACAACACACAAAGAAATAAGTTTTCTAACACCTTTTACGCTCAAACACTTAAGGCAAGAAGATTCAATTCAGTTTTAAACCTATGGCATATGTTGCATGTGGAGGCTACACAGAGAAAAACACAGACTTGGAAGTGACAAATGCAAAATATGGGGCAATGTGTGGAATCACAACAACTAGGATAAAGCACAACGAAATAGGAAGAAACACAACGATTTCAAAAATGCAATGAAGATAAATTTGTCTATCTTGCAGGCTTTCGACAATTTTGTCTAGCTCATACATGCAATTTTGGGATTCATCCAGGATTGAGGAACAAAGATAAGCTTGGATTTGCACTTGTGAAGGAGAGTTGACCATCAGTGTGTGAGAAATGCATCATTGGGTGGAAACGCAATGCCCCTACCTCCTTTGCACAATAAATGAACAAGAGCACACCACAACTTCCGATGGAAAAGAAGAAGAACTGAGCAATGTTAAATGAAGACATAAGTGCAAATAATTTCTCAAAACAGAGTGGAGTGGAAATGATAGCAATGAAAATGATTTAAAAATGGAAATGATGACTGCATAACACCTCCTGGAAAGCATATTGCTTGAGGAAAGTCAAAGAACTGTCCTTTTGACCATTGTACTCGTGCTGAGATCATGACCTCTCATTAAATGACATTTAAACTGACTCAACAAAACCTCCAAATATGTGCCTAATCCTTCTCATGATTGCTTTGATGTAGATTTGACCTCCATATTTAGGTGACTAACTTATGATAACCAAAGTTTGATGACATGACCTCTCACTACTCTTCCATGGTGACCCAATGACTCCCTATGATTACCCCTTTAATAATGAAGCTTCATGACTTTAAACATTTTAACTTTTACACAATAGACAGAATTTACATGACATCTAAAGTAGATCTAGACCTCTTTAAATCATAATAATTAGGTCATCATGACTAATATTTACAAATTGACCTTAGATAAATAGAAAGACTAACATGACCAATATTCCTATAACATAGGTCCCTAATAAATTCAACAATGATCCTTTGTGACATTACTTCTCCCTTCTTGTACTTTTCTAACTCTTGAGTCTTCTTTTTGTCTGGTACAAGTACTTCTCCCAAGATATACTCCACGAATTCATTCTCTATGAGTGCTAAGTCAATCATCTTATTCCATGCTAGGAAGTTTTTTGATCCAATGATTTTGTTGCTTTCCTTGCAAAATATAGCCACGTTATATGTAGATTGGGACATAGAAAACAATATACTACTTCCTTGCCAATCAAGAATCCTTCTTGATGATGTCTCCAACCATCTTGATATTTTTCAAGACCTCCAAGGAGACTTCAAATATGTCCTAGAAATATGTTTTCTATGATGCCTTCAACAATGATTTATTCAAATATATTCAAAGAGTGAATGATGATATCAAGATCCCTTGATGCTTCCTCTTCTTGAAGATGATGCACTAGAGAATCTTCAACAAATACTTGTCCTTCCATCATTTAATGAGACCTTGATGACGAGGTCTTCTTCAACAAAAGGTTGATGTGGAAATCCTCCTTCTAGATCAATAGGTATTCTCCTTCATTCCTTTGTGTCCTTCTGAAAATGATTCCCCTTGACAAGCAAACCCTTCTTTGTGTCCTTCCAACTACCTTCTCATGTTCACCTTAGCTTTGATTCCATGTTGGAGAATACAACATAGCAACTATTAATTCAATTTCTCATTAACCTTAATAATTGCTTGTGAACTTTTTGATCGGACAAAATGTCCTCCATCAAAATTAGGGGAGACCACCGAATCGGGAACTTAAAGCAACTCCTTTTCCATTGAAGATGGTGGTTCCGACTGGTTATGGGTCCAATTACCCTGTCATCTAAGACTAACCTAAAACTAATTTAAGACTAATCTAACCTAAACTAAGAGTTAATCTATTTACACCTATATTACATCATGTTACATTTCCTTTATATCGATCTTTAAAGATGTAAGTTAAAGGAATAGATCAACACAAAGGTTTGATTGATTTAAAAAGTCTGATCAAACCACAATTAAATGACCTATTTGCATATTTAAGAGAGGACCTAATGCATAGATAAATATACAAATGCAAGATTAATCTAAAAACATACAATCTTATCTCAAACTAGAATGGGATAACCATATCCTAATCCGAGAGAAAATTAAATAAAGTAGGGGGAAGGAATAGTTTATGAATGAATTCAGAATTAATATTCAATTATGAATTACAAAATAGTTTGTAAACTCATAAAAGGTTAAAAAAACTATGTAAATGAATCTACTTTAATAAATAGTTATTAAGGTAAGTCCATCTGCAAGCCTGAATTCATTTTAAACATATTTCATTATAAAATTTGTATTAATAAAACTAAATAGTTCATTTCAATTAATACACCGTTGACGGTGCTAGACCCGCCAAAATTTCAAGGGATATCCCCGGTGAGAAGTTCGAACTAGACCTCAGACCGTTTGGAGTAGAAGTCCTAGCAGTAGGGAGTAAAGTAGTGCGTTGAATGCGGTAGCACGCAGAGGTAAGTATGATAACTTTGTTGGATGCAAGTGTGTGAACTTGCAATGAGTCAAGTGAGATGCATGGGGGTTCTAACACACATAGGGGAAAGGAAGTGTGTCCCTTAGAAGCCTGTAATAGTACACAACTTGAAAGTAACATACGAGCAGAATGACATCATAGGCTGGAAGTGGAATAGTCCACAATCCAAAGTGACGGGTTAAAACAACAACACGTCTTCAACAAGATTAATACAATTGCATACAAAGTAGTTCATACATAAATGCATAAGTTAAATAACATACATCGCTAAAGTAACTAGAATAGTCAAACTATAAAAACAACACATGCATGAAAACATGTTGGCTCAGTTATATTATTAAGTGAAAGTTCCATCCATCCATACACCATTGACAACTACTAGCCCCAATAGTGGAACATTACAGTCAACACCGCCTGCTCCTCCAAAGAGATGGACTCTCTCTACGTGGTGAAGAAGCCAAGGCTCATCAAAATACTCCAAGCCTTCTTTAAGCAATGCTTGGCCAAAATCTTGTACTATGAGTTATGAGGTTCTATTTATAACAAAGGGTGGGGTGACCCTTGACAATCCCCTTTGACTCTTTGACTACCCTCATGACTCTTCACATTACATAGCGACTGTTCACATTCCACTAATGACACTTGGAATTTCACTTACACTATATTTACAAATAATAGTACAATTTCCACATATACCCATGTGGGAAAAAATTGGCTTGAGTTAGCCTAACAAGACAAACATCAACACTCGAGGTCTTGGGGAAAGACCAACTCAGAAACATCCTCTTGATGGTATTTAGTGACGAATTGATACCAAGCAAGGTACTACGCTATTGTATCCCCATACTATTTGGTGATGTTTTTCTTGAAACAGACCCTTACCTCCATGGATTCTGGGTATATGGTTATGGAATCTCTCTCCAACTCATCTTGAAGCATGCATACCATTTTCCTAAGTGTGGTTGGACCATTGATGTACTTCTGCATGTTTTCTACGCTCTTCTGCAAGTCATCGTTGGTGGTCTCTCGCATCGACTGCTTTATGTACATGTCG
This sequence comes from Pinus taeda, assembly GCA_000404065.3. Lineage (NCBI taxonomy): Eukaryota > Viridiplantae > Streptophyta > Pinopsida > Pinales > Pinaceae > Pinus > Pinus taeda. The sequence continues at coordinate 332,753 of APFE030726913.1, read as the reverse complement.
ACCCCCAACAAGACTTGGTTCTTCTTCATCGCTTGAGTGAGGGTTCCGATTGAAGGGATCTTGTGTGTCCTCACTATGATATACAAACTCTTGAACAATTGTGCATAGGAAGCCTCAATGATGATGATGAGCGGAGGGAGTTTCTCATAATTCCAGATCAACTTCTGAATTTGTGCTTTGTATAGCTCTGCCTGCGGCTTCATTATCTTCTGTAAGTAAAGTGGGGCTCCCTTGTACCTCCTATACATGTGTAATAGTAGCGTGGATGTCTTTGAGAGTTTGGGCTATCTTAATGCACTGCTATTGAAAACCATATATATGGACAATTGCCTTGTGCACAGTGACAAATATGCCATACGGTTTCCGCATGGTGGTCTCAAGAGTCGATACTTAGTAGGTATCACTTTTCTCATCTCTGCCATAGCGGGTCTTGCAAATTGTTCTGTTCTCTGCCTAGCCTCTTGCAAGTCCTTTGCCATCCGATCATTCTCTTCTATCAAGAACTTGATCGTTGAGCTCATGGCTTCTGCATAAACCTTAGAAGCATTGACCATGACAGCTGGATGTCTTCTAACATATGACACATTCACCCTTTCCTCTATGTGTTTAGGTGATGTGTGATTATCTAGGAGATGCTTTCTCCGTGCCTATATAATCCTTTGTTGTGACTCATCAAATGACATATTGTACACATCCATCACCATATCATCATCAAGGAGGAAAACCTCTCCTTGTTCGCCAAGACTGGTTTTGATTATGGAGGTGGCAGAGACCTCATATGCTCTTGGCATGAAGTTGGTATCTTGGTCTTGTGGCTCTTGTTCCAAATCCATATATGTTGCTTCAACCACCTGCACAATTTTCTGAGCTTCCAGAACCTACACCTACTCACTCTCTTCTTCATCTGCTGGCTGCTCTAACTTCTCAACCTGTATAGGTGCAATTTTCTCTGTCATTGCGCCTTACCTTTCCTCCTGTTCCTGTTTCTTCTTCTCTTCCATTTCTCTCCTTCTTAGCTCTTGCTCTCCTTTAAGCTTATTCTCTATTTCCTGCAACTTTTTCTTTGCATCCTTCAACCTTTTCTTCTCTCTCTTCCTCCATTCTACTCTCCTTTCATTTTGTCACCTCTTTGCCTCTATTTCCAAAGCTACTTTCTCAACAAGAGGATCTTCTCTGAACTTGTAGCTTTACTTAGCCTTTGGGTTCTCAACAATATTCCTCGTGCCTTTATCCTACACCGGTTTGCTTCTCATTGTTGTTGTTGTTGCTAATTCCTATGGTGTTGCTACCTGCATAGCTTCTTTCCATTTTATAGCCATGCTGACCGGTTCATTAAGCTTAGAGGAGTTTTAGCAGTACTTCCAAGGGTCTTCCTTTGGCAAATGACATGCCCTGTGGATCCATGGATAATACACCTTCGCATAATGGTTCTTACATATGTAGTGGAGATCATATGGATTGAGACTCTTGATGTTGAACTCAAACTTCTTCAAGTCCTCGGCCTCAACATCCCCACCCTTCAAGTTTTGGATCTTGTACAATCCAATCCGCAAAGGAAGAGCAGGCCATGGTGCCTTCTTCCACTTGTGAAATCCTGCTAATAACCATGTGGAGATGTGATATGCAACCTATTGCATGACCAAATTATCCGTGGAAAACCTTGGTAGCACGTATGGAGGCTTCTCTCCACCAAAGTGCCACTGGGTGAGGCATACCAATCTGTAATGTTAAGCAATGCCTACATCACTTCTTGGGACATGCAAGGTGGACCTTGTTCGAATATCATCTTGAAAACTAGGGTGATGAAGTGGTCAGATAGCCTCGCCATGACTCTTTGTAGCTACACTCAAAGAACAACTTGCAATAGATGTTCACAACATCATATGATGGTGTCCATGCCAAACACATGCCAGGAAACTACTGTTGGGAACAGATTGAATCAAGTAGGTACGCGGATATATAGAATCTCACTTGCTCATCCTTAGGTGGATTTCGGGCATTAGTTACATGAAATTTCAACTAAAGAGCCAACATATCCAACCAATTGAATGGCCTTCCTTCATTTTCCAACTGATCTATCACAACCACCCAATTATGTGGAAAAGACTCTGTGCTCTCTTGACTGTACAAGTGGCATGAAAAGATGATCAAGAGTTGGTAGGCCTTCCTGAGTAACTTAGTCTTGTAGACCTAATTTGTTTTCAACCTTAACTTCGATGGCTCTTTTACCCAACGCTTCATGATGTCTCTAATGTTCACATTTCTATTGGGAGTAAAGAAGAATGCATCCATGCGGTTCACCGACTGTGGTAAGTGATACATCTGATGATAGTTTTCCGACCTGAAGGTAGCAAGATATGTTCCACTGTCACTACTCAATGTCATCATATCAGAATTGGCATGTGAGACAATCCATTGAATCATGTCTGCGCATGGGAAGGCAAGGTATCTGCATACAACCTTGTACAAGCCTGAATTATGGATGTTGACATAAACCTGTCGATCTTCTAGATCTTCCTTGAAAATACCTGCAATATGTCCTTTATTTCCTGCCATGTAATCTTCATGTCCTTCTCTATGAACAACTGTATGTTTGCATAGACTAGCAAGTTCATTGGCACCTGTTCAACTACATATATGTTGCTGCTCTCTACAATATCCTTTGATCTAGCTCTCTTGGAAACCATGTTGCCTGTATTGTTAAGAAGTTGTTCAACAACTATTGTACTTAGAAATAGAGAGGACACTCATGGCATGTAAATGTCAGCTTAAAATAAAAAATAAATTCAAGGACCGATCATGCAACAAACTAGGCAATTTCTGGGAAAGATTGCACAAATTTGGCGTTCAAAGGTGAGGCACTGTCAACTAGATCTATGAATTGGATCGTCCCAACTTCCAGTGAGAGGCGAGTATGATTGGAACTACACAATACACAGTCCATTTGGCTTGCTGAAGATTGGAACTGTGCAATGTGCAGTTCAGTCTGGTTCTGATGCTGGCTGGGACTGCGCATTGCATAATCCCAGTGGGAAAGAATCTGGGACTGCCTCCTGGAACTATGTAGTGCGTAGCTGGAGCCAGTTATTAGCATCCTTTGCATAATTCCTGGAGCCAAGGAAGAGCCTTGAGATCTAGAAATGTGCAGTGCATGTCGGGTAGAGCTAGATCTGAGCCAAGGCAACCCAGATCTACCCAAGGGCAACATGAAAACGATTAGATCTAAATGCATGAGACAAGGAAGGTGCAAATATGAGTGAATAATGATGCATGCAATAAAAAAATGTGTAGGAATCAATCAAACAAAAGAACGACGAAGCTTGTGGAGAGAGTCGCCGCAAGAACGATCGTTAGTGCAAAAACTGGGTTATGCATGCGACACTTAAGAAAGGTAGTGAAAATTTTAAAACAACACTTCTATAAGCTAAAACAAATAAAAACACGAAAGGTAATTCAATAAAATAGGCAAAAGAACACTCACACAAGCTAAGGAAACAAAAGTGACAAAAAAAGCTGGAAAAGACAAGAAAAGAAAAACTTACTCGAAAAGTTGTGCCAAATGTGCCGAAGGTTCCTAGATGCCTCAGTAATGTTAGAGCTCCAAGATCGAATGTGCAAATGATCTCTAGTGGTGCCCATTAAATAGATTTGATCGATTTAGTGTTTATGACGTGAAGGCCAAAAATCTAGGAAAAAGTGACAAGTGGCGATAGTTTCTAAAATCAACTCAAGTGTAACTCCCACTATTAAAAATAGATCCCTATTTTTTAGGGATGGGTTTTTCCTCGTTTGTTTTATTTTTTATTTTTTTGGGAAGCACTGCGATGCATGCATTGAGAAATTACGCAGCTCTAGGGGTAATAGGAAAATTTCCGGTACATGCATCGGACAACAGTTGAAGGAATGCTTTTGTGCAATTCCTGGGCTGAGTGGCTTTGGTTGCCTCTCATGTTCTACACATCTTCCCAGCTGAAGCCAAGCTGCCAGTTGGGTTTGTGCAATTCTGGAGTTGAAGCTCACTGTTGGGTTGAACTGCATATTTCCTGAGAGCAAGGTTGGTTTCTCTCTAGGACTATGCAAATTTCCAAGGCAGTGCAAGAACTCGATTGTAACCAAGTCAAAGGGAGGTGATATTGTGATTAATAAACAAAGAAAGTAAGAAAACACAAGTTGTACAGTAAAATATAAACTCAAAAGAAAGTACAAGTATCTGGGTAGTGCAAGACAAGCTGTTGATATTTTAATAGGGAGGCTCCAAAACAAAGCAAAGGAAAAATTTTGTAGGGTGGTTGTAGCAACATACACTTAAAAGAAAAATACACCTGTATATGAATAATAAAGAGTTATCATTCACCACAAACATAATTCAATGAATTTAGTACGATTTCAATCTCATTCTGCCTCTTGGAGATAGCTCTTACAAGACTTCAACATCAAATCAAAATATGACTCAAGAGGAGTGTTAGAGATCAAAGAAACATACTACTTAGAATGGAAATCAAAACCAATTATAGAACTTTGACAAAAATATAAAAATTTAACATTCTGGTAAAAGTACACAAGAATGGATATTTATTAAATAGTGCCAAAGCTACATTACAAATGCGCAGTCTTAGAGCATCTTAGACCCATAATCACATTGCTTGCAATAGTGCTAAGCAATGAGAAAAGAGCCATAAACCCTATGTTTTCTCTACAATAACTCTCTCTGTGCTAAACAATAGCGTATAAGCACAAATTAAATCATAGCAAAGACCCCCTATGGTGGATCATGACCTCCTTCCAATCTTATTGAAGAGACGTATATTTATACAAAGTTTCAAAGTTAACAGATCCCTTAGGTTTCTCAACAAACAAATATGGAGGTTTTCTTCAGCAGGCCGATAACCGATTTTTTTAGTTGAATGCAGGTCAAATTTGGGAAATCGTTACACTAGTCAAACCAATTGACTCTGTTGTTGGCCGAAGGATCCATTAGCTATTATTGGTCATGGCCTGTTATGGAGTTTGTTACAATAGTTGAGTTAATTTCGAACAATATTTGCCACATGGCAGCGGACCTTTAGAAGCATGGACCGAGCACAATGTTATGTCATGTTACGCAAATCATAGAGGAGATCAGAGCCTTATTATTAAACTTAACTAAAAAAACATTGAAATAAAAATACGTAACATAAAACCTGAAAACCATTTACATAATGGTTTTAATAAATATAACTGTTGACCTAGGTTGTCATTGATGTCAATATGGCAATATTCTAGATACTAGATGATGATATGAAGCCAAGGGGAAGCAGAGAAGATCCATGAAGATACAGGAGCAAGGCCATCAGGAAAGCCAAGCCATGAGTAAGAGTTTGTGAATGGAGGAGTTAACAAAGGAGGCATATCAAAGCTATCGCTTATGCTTAAGAGTATTGCAGAGTATCAGAGCAAGAGAGGCATATAGAAAAAGGCAGAATCCATCAAGGTATGAAGGTATCAGAGAAGGTCATTGAAAGACATTGCAAAGCTAAAGGAAGACATTGGAGCAAGAGGAGCCACATCAAAGGAGAATTGCATGTAATACATGCCCAATAAGAACCGAGAGGAAGAATTCATCAAAAGAGGAGTTAACGCATCAGAGGAGTATTGTAGAATATCAAAGCATAGCATATCAGAGGAGCATAAACAGAGCTATCGGAGCTACAGGAGGAGCCATATCGAGAGTATCGGGAGTAATATATGCCAAAGAAGAACTATCAGAATCCAAAGGAAGGCCGATCAGAGGAGCATAGAGGAAGAGTGGAAGAGTACAAAGAGCGGAGGACATAAAGGAAACATCGGAGCAATATACACTATCGGAGGCGAAGTGTATGTATATATATATATATATATATATATATATATATTGGAAATCATATCATGGGGTTCTATTATGTGCCATTACCTGAAACCCCTGACTGTGATATACATGTGCAGACCCGACAATATATATGTCCGGGTGTATAAACAATTGAAGTTCGGCTAAGTGGTTCCGAAGGGGGTTTTTCAGTGTATTTCATATTTCTCTGGCTCTAAGGCTTGCCACATTAAAATATCGATTGCAATATATATATAATAATATATATATATATATATATATATATATATATATATATATAATATAATATATATTATATATATATATATGCGATTGCAATATAATATATATATATTATAATTGTGATACGTATGCGGACCCGCTATGACATTATAAAATTCCCTATTGATATATCACATCTGCCATATTGTAAGTGTTTAAGGCCTTTTCGCATTGAATGCACCGATTTTGATATATACACACGGACCCGAAGGGTATATCAACTGCGGCTTAATATAATATCGCGTCCAGCAGGGGAATCGGCCATCGGCCATCGGCGATGTTATGGGCTTGACTTATAAAATACTTTCGGAAGCCGCGACTGCTGATTGCAATAATGTTGTGGAGGAGCAGACCTAATGAAGTTATAGATGCGAGTGTAATGCATTTGAAGTCCAGACTTAAGCGTTCGGTCGGGCTTTTCCATGTATTCCTGCGTATTTCAATAAATGTATTGCCCGAGGTTCTTAAGGCCAAATGCATAAATAAATGCTTTCGATAGTTCAGTGGCCTGAACGACTGTGATTGTGATTGCGATTGTGGCGTGGCATGTGGGGCCTCCTTGTTGGTACAATCTCTCTGCAAATAATGAAGTCTAATGTATGAACGTTATTAAAGGAAAAAAAGGGACCTCTCTAATATTTTTTAATAAGCATAATTTCTATTGTAATTCGGCCCCTCTTCCTCTTAAACGTATCCTATGAAGCATTGGTTAATTCGAATAGGAAGAGGACTCTAAAGTGACCAAAGGATCAGGAAACCGAAGAAGCAAACAAACGTAGAGGAAACTACAATGAACGAGGAGGGAAGCCGAAGGATCAAGCGAGCATTGAGGAAGCCAAAGAGCCAGCAGAAAGAGGAAACTGACGGTCAGAGGCATCAGAAATATATAAAAACAGAGAACAAGGAAAGTAAAAGGTTGGTTAAAAAGTTGGAAGAAATAGAGGCAATCGTAGGGTCCAACAGAACAGAAAAGGGCTGAAGGACCAACAGGACAGGAGGCATTTGAAGGAAGAGCATCTCTGTTGATCGTGTTACCCTGTGACAGACTCAGACCTATGATGAATCAATCAGGTACACAATGCAGTCTGAAGAACAATTCTGTGATGTAATACATAAAGCTTTATTTAACATTGTTTGAAGGGAGAAATAGCCAGCACAGAAGTAATCATGCTGAAGCATTTACTGTAATAGTTAGAACAAATTCTTGAACAGAAAGTTGGTTCTTATGCAGAGCTTAGTGCAACTAATAGTAGACTCACTAAAGCTGTGTGGAGACATTATCAGAGATCATGAAGGCTATTGCAGACTCTGTGTGGACAGTATGCATAAGAAGACTGGTTTCCATTGATGCTATAGTATGGAGACTACAGTGAATTTGGAAATAGACTGAACTTAGTAAAGAAGAGTTCTGAGAGCAAAACATTACTATCAAACATGCCTTGACAAGATTGGGTCAGAACCCTTGGGGTTGGTGCCTTAGAAGTAGGAAGGATTGGTGTCCTTGGGATTGGTGCCTCAAAAGTAGGAAGGATTGGTGTCATTGGATTTGATGCCTTAGGAACTGGAAGGATTGGAGTCCTTGGGAGTTGGTGCTCCTAAGTCCAAGATTGTTGCCTTAGCAAAACAAAGTTGGTGCTCTGGAGGTTAGAGCCTCACTAAAGTCCAAGTTGGTGTTGGGCAACTGATTGCAACCATTTATATATTATATCTATTTTATTGCAAAGATTATATTAATAAAATCATCTATACTTGTTGTTCATCTTGTGTTCTGAATATAAATGTTTTAACTGGTAAAACAATAGTTGAAAAAGAAACACTGATTCACCCACCCCTCTCAGTATTTCCAACAATTGGTATCAGAGCCAATACCTTCATTCAAAGCCTAACAACTTGAAGGTTTATCTTTAGAACACAAATGGTGAAGTCAAGGAAGAAAGTCTCCAATCCTCCTAAGGATGTGTCTCCCTCTATCACTAAAATAGAAGACAATCAATTTGAGGAGGCTCCATCGTTCAATGGGAACTTTAATATATGGGAAGCAAGAATGAGGAATTTCTTACAGAGTCAAGGCATTGAAATATGGAATTCAGTGATTGTTGATAGCAAGATGGATGGAGAATCCAAGGAGTACAATGCAAAAGCAATGAAGGAAATCTTGAATGGGCTGCCTGATTCTATAAAGAATAAGCTTGGAAAATATTCATCAGCAAAGGGTATATGGGACAAACTTCATGACCTTCACTCAAAAGGAGCATTGACCATGACCATCAGTCAAGAAGATGATGGAAATCAAGAAAGAAATCCAGAACTCATCATAGAAGCTGAAAATGAGAATGATGACATCAAGGCTAAAGCAGACCTAGAAGATGAAGAGAATGAAAAAGATTTTGTAGAAGATCTCCTTTCTTAACTTATGGCAGCCATGGAAGAGATTAACAATTTGAAAACGGAAAATGAGGAACTTAAGAAGATAGCACTAGCTAGTGACCAAGATCAAACAAGGGAGAAAGTTTACCTTGTCAAGCTTCAGGTACAAGAAAGGGATGAAGAGCTTGCCAAGCTTAACAAGGAATTTCATCAAAGCAAAAGAAAGCATCATGAAGAAGTCATATCCATGAAAAATCAATTGGATAAATAAAAAAAATGGGAAGATACCTTATCAAGTCAACTTGAGCAAAGGCACAAGAGCTTGAAAAAACTTGAAGAAGAGATTGGTCAGTACAAGGTCGAGATCTCCTCTCTCAAATCTCAACTACAAGAAGCAAGGAAACAAGCACAAGGAGCTGAGAAGACAATTGAAGCATTGGAAATCATAGAAGGACCGGTTGATGAAGTAGGAAAGGAAAGAAATACCATGATATATCAACTAAAATAAAAGGGTGAAGAAATCTTCAAATTAAAATCTAACATCAAACTTCTCAAGGCCGAAACATGTAAAGCTAAAAGGATCAAGGAAGAAATGGAGAGCAGTCTAGCAAAGGAAAATGAAGAAATCTTCAAAATGAAGTCAGATATCATCTCCCTTAAAATAGAAGTAGATGAAGCTACTCGTATCAAGGAAGAAACTAAGAAACAAGTTGCTAAGAAGAATAATGAGTGTGAAAGATTGGAAGAAGAGATTGTCTTCCTCAGAAAAAGGGTTGAAGGGATGAAAAAAATATTGAAGAGCTCTCAAGCCTTGGATGACATGCTCAACTATCAAAGATGTCCATTTGATAAATCAGGTCTCGGGTATGCAAGTGAATCCTCAAACAAGAATAATAATGCTTCAAACAAAAGGGATGTGAAGAAGCCAGAAAGAAATGGTGATGCTCCCAGTTCTAGCAAAGGGAAGGAGAAAAATCAAGGCAACAATAGGAGAAATCCTGCTCCAAGAAGAAATGTAGATGATGTCAAAGATGCGAGAAGCAATGGTTATCATCAAAGGATCTCAATGTAGAAAGGCTTCAAAAGTACATCAAGGAAATCTCCATCTCCCAGGTACCAAAGTTTATTTTTTGGTTATTGTTATTCTTGTACAAACTTTGGTCACATGGCAAAAGATTGTAAAGCATATCATAAAGATAGATGTTATGGTCCCCAACCATCTCATAAAGATATATATTATGGTCCCCAACAATATCCAAGGAACAAATTTTCAGGAAGAAATCATGAATTCTTATTCTTGAACAATGTAGAATGCTTCAAGTGTCATAACATTGGTCATATGGCACGTGATTGTGACTTAACCTGGGCTCTTATACAAGCTAGAACCATGCAAAAGAAGAAAGTTACACAAGTATGGAGAAGGAAGCAAATACAATCCGAAAGTCTCTTGAACTCTCCAGCCAACAACACATGTTGTTGACCTGACCTTTGACAATCTGAGTATTTGATGGGAAGACTCTGCCAAAAGAGATGATGCATACAGTTTGGGGGAGCCTGTGATACTTGATCATTATTGTAGAAGCTATTAGTGAAAGGGTCCTTATAAAATCCTTTTTGGGCTATATTAACAATCATTCATTAATAAAGATCATTTCTCTGGAGCACTCCATTGAAGAACTTGATCTCTTAACTATTCTTTGGACTAGTGTTGAAGATTTTTAGTAGAACTTGGAACAACAAAGAATCTCATCTAATACTAAAGAAATAGGGCAAACAACTATGGTGTTGTTATCACAAAAGTTTATGTCTTGACTCAGGGATTTAATGTGAGAACAGGTAAATTATAGACACAAATAGAGGTAACCTTCAAACAAACAGATACATCTAGAGTGGAGTTTGAAGTAAGAGCAGCTAGCAGCATATAACAAAATTGAAGCATTGCAAGAAGATGCAAATCAGAAAAATGAATTTAAAAGACAGTCACAGATTGGATATCTAAATCTACTAGCAGAAATAACTTGCAGAGATATGTACAAGAACACAAGGAAAAGATGGCTCATAGAAAGGAGAATGTTGTGCAGTCAAATATAACTTAAGCTGATACTGGTCACTTAGAAAATATAGCAACAATGAGGCACAACCTCTCACCATTTGATCCAAATGAAATGATGTTGAATACTGAACGACAGTGACTTAAGGAGAAGCACAGAGACACAAAGGAACTCGGATCTGAAGAAAGATAGAAAGAAAGACAATTTCAGTGGCATTTTCTCTTGATTCAGACTATGAAGGCCTCTCAATTCTGACATTGGAGACAACAAAATATGGATTGAAGCATAAAAACCTAGACTTGGACACTTGTTGTGTGGCTATTTGCAATCTGGTTGAAAGCATTGAAGTAGAGCATCTTTAAGCATTCTAGAAGCCATAATAAAGTAGTTCTAAGACATGAAGAGGGGATAATGTGCTAATTGATGATAAAGCATCAATCCTTCTATCTTGAGTAAAAAGAAGAGCACTATGATAGGGGGAGTAACAGACCCATGAAGATCTACCATTCATAAAGAACAAAAGAAATTTGATAGGGGGATTCCCAAAGAACTCCTTTGCCATTGATGTCAAAGGGGGAGAAAAGAAGAATATTGCCATCAATAACAAAGGGGGAGATTATTGACCTAGGTTGTCATTGATGTCAATATGGAAATATTCTAGATACTAGATGATGATATGAAGCCAAGGGGAAGCAGAGTAGATCCATAAAGAATCAGGAGCAAGGCCATCAGGAAAGCCAAGCCATGAGTAAGAGTATGTTAACGAAGGAGTTAACAAAGGAGACATATCAAAACTATCGCTTATGCTTAAGAGTATTGCAGAATATTAGAGAAACAGAGGCATATTGGAAAAGACAGAAGCCATCAAGGTGTGAAGGTATCAGAGAAGGTGATTGAAAGACATTGCAAAGCCAAAGGAAGACATTGGAGCAAGAGGATCCACATCGGAGAAGCATCGCATGTAATATATGCCCAAGAAGAACCGAAAGGAGGAATTCATCAAAAGAGGAGCTAACGCATCAAAGGAGTATTGCAGAATATCAAAGCAAAGCATATTAGAGGAGCATAAACAGAGCTATTGGAGCTACAGGAGGAGCCATATCGAGAGTATCGGGAGTAATATATGCCAAAGAAGAAATACCGGAATCCAAAGGAAGACCGATTAGAGGAGAATAGAGGAAAAGCAAAAGAGTACAAAGAGCAAAGGACATAAAGGAAACAACGGAGCAATATACACTATCAGAGGCTGAGTATATATATATGTATATATATATCTGTATATATATATATGTATGTAATATATATATATATATATATATATATATATATATATATATATATATATATATTATGTATATGTATTATATATTATTGTATATATTAATATATATATATATATATATATAATATATATATATAATATTTAATATATATATTATATATATAATTTATATATATCAAAGAAATCATATCAGGGGGTTTATTATAGTGCCACTACCCGAAACCCCGACTGCGATATACAGTGCGGACAGACGATATATATGTCTGGGTGTATAAACAGTTGGAATCTAGCTAAGTGGTTCGAAGCGAGGGTTTTTAAGCGTTATTTCATATAATTCTGGCTCTAAGGCTTGCCACATTTTATATATGCAATTGCAATATATATAATATTATATAATATATATATTATATATATAATATATATTATATATATATATATATATATATATATATATATATATATATATATATATATATATTGCGATACACGTATGTGGACCCGCTGTGACATTATAAAATTCCCTATTGATATATCGCATCCGCGGTAATCGCAATATATAAAGGGTTGTCACCCCCAAAAGCACCGATTGCGATATATACACACAGACCTGAAGGGTATATCAACTACGGCTTAATATGATATCGCGTCCCACAGGGGTATCGGCCATTGACCATCGATGATGTTATGGGTTCGACTTATAAAAGACTTCCAGAAGCTGCGATTACCGATTGCGATAACGTTGTGGAGGAACAGACCCGATGAAGTTATAGATGTAGGCGTAATGCATTTGAAGTCCGGACTTAATCATTCGGTCGAGCTTTTTGATGTATTCCTATGTATTTCAATAAATGTATTGCCCAGGGTTCTTAAGGCCAAATGCATAAATAAACGCTCTCGATAGTTCAGTGGGCCTGAAAGACTGCGATTGCGATTGTGATTGTGACGTGGCATGTGGGGCCTCCTTGTTGGTACAATCTCTCTGTAAATAATGAAGTCTAATGTATGAACATTATTAAAGGAAAAAAAGGGACCTCTCTGATATTTTTAATAAGCATCATTTCTATTGTAATTCGGCCCCTCTCCCTCTTGAATGTGTCCTGTGAAGGATGGGTTAATTTGAATAGGCAAAGGAAGCTAAAGCGACCAAAGGATTAGGAAACCAAAGAAGCAAGCAAGCGTAGAGGAAACTACAGTGACCAAGGAGGGAAACCGAAGGATCAAGTGAACATTGAGGAAGCCGAAGAGTCAATGGAAAGAGGAAACCAACGGTCAGAGGCATCAGAAATATATAAAAATAGAGGAAAAGGAAAGTAAAAGGTTGGTTAAAAAGCTGGAAGAAATAGAGGTAGCCGTAGGGTCCAGCAGAACAAAAAAGGGCCGAAGGACCAACAAGATAGGATGCATTCAAAGGATGAGCATCTTTGTTGATCGTGTTACCCTGTGAGAGACTTAGACCTGTGATGAATTAATCAAGTACACAATGTAGTCTGAGGAACAATTCTGTGATGTAATAAATAAAGCTTTATCTAACATTGTTTGAAGGGAGAAGAAGCAGTCATGCTGAAGCATTTACTGTAACAATTATAACAGATGCTTGAACAGAAAGTTGGTTCTTATACAGAGCTTAGTGCAGCTAATAGTAGACTCACTAAAGTTGTGTGGAGATATTATCAGAGATCATGAAGGCTATTGCAGACTCTATGTGGACAGTATGAAGAGTTGTAAAGAATCCTTCATAAGAAGACTGGTTGCCATTGATGTTGTAGCATGGAGATTACAGTGAAGCTGTAAACAGACAGAACTTAGTAAAGAAGAGTTCTGAGAGCAAAACATTACTATCAAACATGCCTTGACAAGATTGGGTCAGAACCCTTGGGGTTGGTGCCTCATAAGTAGGAAGGATTGGTGTCCTTGGGATTGGTGCCTCAGAATTAGGAAGGATTGGTGTCCTTGGGATTGGTGCCTTAGAATTAGGAAGGATTGGTGTCCTTGGATTTGGTGCCTCAGGAACTGGAAGGATTGGAGTCCTTAGGAGTTGGTGCTCCTAAGTCCAAGATTGTTGCCTTGGAAAAACAGAGTTGGTGCTCTGGAGGTTGGAGCCTCACTAAAGTCCAAGTTGGTGCTTGGAAACTGATTGCAACCATTTATATATTGTATCTATTTTATTGCAAGATTATATTAATAAAAGCATTTATACTTCTTGTTCATCTTGTGTTCTGAATATAAATGTTTTAATCGGTAAAAAAATAGTTGAAAAGGAAATACTGATTCACCCACCCCTCCCAATATTTCCAACAATAACAATGACCCTTTATGCAAATGACAAGTGGAAAATGTTAACACGTATCGAAGAAATGGATATCGGAACTTTAAAAGTGAGACAAAAGAAATAGTTTAGATTTTGAGTGGCTCTAATATGGAGTAGATGCGATATTGTATTCAACTCCCTTTAATAACTTTATCGGGTACATTATATTGGAGCTTTGTATCAGAGATTTGATATCAGAGGTTTTACAATTGTAACCATTTAAAAGTTTCAATATTAAGGTAGACGCGAAATTCTGATTAGATGATCTTTAATAAGCATATCGAGTCGAACTTATTGGAGCCTGGAAGATATCGATAGTTGGAGAGGGAGGCGGATTGGGATATTGGAAATCAGAGGGATATGATATCAGAGATCGGAGATCAGAGGGATTGGATATCAGAAATCAAAGATTAGAGGGATTGGATATCAGAAATCGAAGTGACATGGATATTAGAGAATTGACATATCAAAACTTTAAAGAGCTGACACATAACAAAAACTCCGATGTAAGGGAGCGGAGGAGTGTTACATGGTATGTGGGTCCTCCATAATAATTCAACCACTTTATAATATATATCAACAAAACCTATATTCGTTTGTTTGTATTAACACCACTTGTCATATGGTTCAGAGTTTATATTTGAATGTTGATTAAAAAGGGCTAAGCCACTGTACTATGAATCAAGGTTTTGACATCGGGGAATTCTAAATGGGTTTCTCTGATGTCAAAGTTCTGATATCTACGATATATTATAACCACTTGTTTAATGATTAAGTCTTGAAGCCTATGCACACATCTTGGTTTCGGGGGCTATGTTATTGATTAATCTAATTAATTAAGATGTTTAAAACAAAAACTTATTTACAAATTTTATTAACAAACAACTTAGGAAAATTATAAAAATAAAACAAGTGTAAGTAAAAATAAAATTAGACTTGAAATGAAGAAATCACACTCGAAGCCTACATACAATGCAAAAAAGAGTTCCCATGTCTATTATGATAGAATAAAATGGGGGTGTTGTGTTTTCACTGCAATAATGGTGACACATTGGGGAGAAGCAAGTTTCTCTGTCATAAAGATACAAAACTTAGTTTAAAAATCAAGGAATTATAATTAGATAATTTGAAATGCTCAAGTTTAGTTATCCTAACCATTTTGTCCCTATTATATGCTCTCAAATAAATAGATATACCATTATCGTTCATGAACTTGTAAAAATTTACCCCATGAATTCAATATTTCGGTGATTTTATATGTACAACAATAAGCTTAGTTGGGCATTAGTTTTCAAGTAAACAAGCTAATCAATAAAACATGGTATTAATTTAACTTCAATACCATAGGCACGACCATGGCTACCGAAATGTGTCTATAGCCTCGACATGGATGCATTTTACCCTTTTATATGCCATTGTCACATCTATTAGGAATAAATGCATAGTTGTAAAAGTTCATCTTAAACTTATTGGAATGCCAACTTAAGATCACTATCCTATATTGGTAACTAGCTAATGACAATGCCATTCACAAGATCTAACATGGTGAACAAGTCGGATCGTGATGAGACCCCTTGTCCTTCAACTTTGTGGTTGAAAGCCATTACCTCGGATTGGTGACCAATAATGGTAATGTCACAATGGTAGAACTTATGATAATGGTAGGTCGGCTCGTGATGAGACCTCCTATCCTTTAATCAACCATTTTTTTAATGTTTAAGTATGGTTACTATTAATCTCATAGAGATTACTTCATAGATGGGGTGGCATAGTGCTCCTTAAGAGCAAGGGATGGCACAAACAGCTTTAAGGTAACTACTATTCACTTGACAAAATTTTCTCCCAAAAGAACTCATGACCTTAAGTAACTGTTGTTAAATTTCTTTTACTTTCTTTAAAGATAGGGGTTAAATATAGTTCATTAACAAATAATGGAAAGGTTTAAATTCAAAGAACAAAAAACCAGGGACTCTACTTCGTCAGGAAAGATGAAAATGAACATAAACAAAATCATCTTCATTGAAGTGATCCTTAGAGATTAAGTTCCGTTAATATAAATTAGAGCATAAAAATGACTTACCCAATGATTATGCCAGGCTGAAAGAGAAAACATTACTCGATTTTATTATGAAATGAAATGAAAAGATAATCTAGCTAAGCCTAAAATGCTTATCATATTATAAAACAAGCAATCAAGAGAATGAACCTTGAGATACATCTTACAAGATAATATAGAGAATTAACATAAAAATAAGATTATGTTGATTTTATCTTGTAGGATGATTTTTTAATAAATCTCTTTTGTTTCAAAGCATTGTTATTGATTTAGACTTATTGTTGTATGCTTTGACAGGGGTTTTCATAATTTTCCAAATCTTTCTTAAAGATAGTTTGCAAGTCTTTATAGATTCAATTTTAAGAATAAGACTGACAACCGATTTCCAACTGTAAGAAAAATTAGAAAAGAAAAAACTCCCTAATGTCATATGATGATTGTTCTTCCGAAATGTTAGTTGTCAACCAAGTTGAATCTAAAAATAATATCCATGGGAACCTGCAAGAATAAAAACAAAATATAAGAAACGAATAACGATTAAAAGAGAAAAGAAAAGATGAAATAAAGCTCAAACTAGATGAGGATGAACATATAAATGTGTACTTGGAAGAATTTGATCATAATTTTACCTAATGAATCTTCATTTTATCCCATGTATTAATAAAAAATCAAAATCATCTTCTTATTCAATTTAAACTAATTTCTAAACTAGTGCTAATCCTAACCTAAAAAACAAACAAAGATTAACTGAAATTGTACTTCCAATGTAGCCATTCAAACATCTTATTTTCTGCATGAATATGCACATCAAACACTAGTAATAAAAAATAACTAGAATTAAAACAAAATAAATAAACCTAAAAATGTTATGTACATCTATTGTTAATGTATGTATAAGAAGAAACTTATTTACAAAATCCTTTCCCTAAAATTCTTCCAAACATTTGCCTATAGGATCATAAAATTCAGGATGTATTTCAATTGTTGCTTGAAAGAGATTCAAGGAAAGAGGAAACAACATGCCCGTGTTAAATGATAAGTCTTTGAATATCATAGGCTGCTGTAAACAAGGAATTATATGTACATTACTAAAAACTTTATTTTCAAATTAAATGATAAATCGTGGATACTAATATAGAAAATTTATATAGGGATTACATGGCTGGATAGTATACAATGATAGGCTCTCAAATGTCAATATTCGTGAAAAATTATTTTGAAAATCAGATTGGCCACACATAATCATCAAATAGAATTTCAAAATAAGAATTAACCAATATTCATGATTATAATTCTGAAATTGATTTTCATTTATGTTGATTAATGTGTTAGATGAGGGACCAGAGTTATTATGCTCATAGTACCAACATAGTGTGTTTAGAAAAAAAAAATGAAAAAAAAAAAAAAAACTGAAATATGGGAAAATGAGAAAAATACAAATAATGATTTACATCTATATTACAGATAATGATACAACACAACGAGAGTTTGTTTGCAAATATTTTCTTCTCACAAGTGATTACAAAATTAAAATTATTTTTATTTCCATTCACTTGTAGAGATGGGAAAATTCGTAGATTATGATTCCAAAAAGGAATGTCATCATTTTAGAAATCATAAATTGGGGAAAATTCATCACTACTAAAATCATCATGATGATTGACTGATTGAGAATTTATTGAAACATTTAAATTAACATTATTTTCATCTTCAAAAACAAATCTACTTAAAGAATTAATTTTTGAAGAAGAAGAATAATGAGGTTCAATGTTTTCATCATTATGAACAATTTCATTAATATCCTCTTTTTCTAAATTAGAATTAGACAGAGAATTAGTAGAATTATAAGTGACTAAATTTTCTCTATCCTTGTCAGAACTTACTGATAATTCATAAATGGTAACTCCTTTATCTTGTGAAATGTTATCAATGTCGGAAGGAGCTACTGGATTATTATTTAATGAATGCTCAAATAAATGATCCAGGTGGATATTGGTGGCCACCCGCCAATTCCACTTGGACCCCCACCATTGCTTCTTTCAATTTCCTTAATTGTAGCACAATTTACTATTTTTAGTAGTTTTTTCGGGTCCTAAACTTCCAGAGTCGTTTTGAGTCCCTAAATGACGTTTTTTTTGGAAATCTACCACTAGCAATTTTTTGCCTAAAATTTTCTTTTTCGTCGTAGTCCTCGGAGAGATCTTTCCAACGGGTTATCATGCGCGTCAAATGAAGATAATATGACCAAGTCACGACCCCGGGAAGTTGGCTATCCAACTCAACCCAACGGGGCCCATAAACTCTTGGTGTTACATCTCCTCAAGTTAGGGTTTTGGTTGTTTAGGGTTTGCTCTTATTGTTCAATAATAAAAAGGCCCTTGAGCCTCATTGTAAGGTAATTCAGAGGCATGTAGCTGCTACATCTCTTCTTAGAGATAAGCTACCATTGCCCTAGCTGGTTTATTTCCATTTATAGCTGTAAGCATATTTCAGTATTTTACATTAATGAAATGAAGTATTATTTCCACTACATCTCTATGTTTAGGGTTATCTCTATAATTTGTTGCATTCCTGTTTAAATATGGATCAGTGGTATCAGAGCGGTTTGCTTTTTTTTTTCTCTGTTTTTCTTTGCACATCCCCAACGAGGTCGGGATATAAGGAGTTAGGCTTGAATTGGTCGAACCTTTGCAAGACCAACCTCACAAATCCCAAAAGCCTCCCATGGCAGATGAAAAGAAAGGCGAGGGGGCAGGAGATCCTATCAAAATCTTGCTCGAAGAAGCCCTCAAGCGACAAAGGAACATGATGATGGACAACTTTGCCTAGATTCTTCAGCGACTACCCAGGGGCGAAGCCTTGGCTTCCAACAGCTTCTCTAGAAATGCCACACTGTTTAAGGTACAAGTTAATTTTGAAATCCCCATATTCGAGGGTCAGATAGATGCAAATGCCGTCTATAAATGGTTAAATCTAATAGAGGGCTATTTTTCTGTTCATGATTTTCCAGTCGGGAGAAGATTATTTTCGCTCTTCTCAAAGCAGCCCCCCACGTCAATGACTGGTGGGAAACATACTGCGAGCAAAAGGATGAAAGTACAGACTCACTATTTTCAGCCACAACCACTTGGAATTCATTCCAGCATGCCATTAAGGAGCAGTACTACCCTGTCGAAAGCTATAAGGATCAATACATAAAGTGGACCACGCTACGACAGGGAAGGGACCAAGACGTGCCAGAGTTTACCAATATTTTCCATAACCTTTGCACAAAGTTTGGTATCAAGGATTCAGAGTAGAATTTGGTACTCGACTACCGCAGCTGCCTACACAAGTACATCCAGGAAGAAATATAATTCCTGAACATCTCCTCGCTTGGCATGACATACTGACATGCTATCAAGGCCGAGCAAAAGTTTAAACAGAAGAAGCGAGACTTTGGATCTGCGAATCTAAAGCAAGGGAAAAGTGCCCCCAAACCGCAGAATAAAGGACAAAGCCAAGGTAGGGTGACCCAAGACAACCCGCCAAAGCTACAAGCAAAGAACATCGCCGTGAAGCCAAAAAAGGACACAAGAAAGTGGTGTGAGTTCCATAAGAGCTCCACTCACAAGACAAGTGAGTGTCGGGCCAAGCATTCATTGGTGGCTGAGCTAAAAGTTTCAGAATCAGATGCATGTTCTGACTCTGAGTTAGAACCCGACAAGGGGAATGACAAAGGGAAGCAGATTATTGATGTGGAGCCCAACACCACCATTGCCACCTCGAAGATCTAGAAGGAGGAACCCAAAGATCCAGAGGAGGAGGAGTGTCTCTTCCACACCCAGATGTGGGTAAAGGGCTCCCCGCTACAGTTCATTGTCGACGACGAGAGCCAAAAGAACCTCATTTCGGTAGAGATCATGAGGCGGTTGGGCTTACCGACCACAACACATTCACAACCGTACACCATCAAGTGGCTTCACCAAGGACGAGATCTTCATGCGAGCCAGTAGTGTCGCCTTCCATAAAACATCAAGCCCTTCACGGATGAGGTATTGTGTGACATTTCTCCCCTTGAAGTTTGTGATGTATTATTAGCACAACCATACTTGTGGAAGCGATATGTTGTGTATGAATCAAGGCCCCGTGTTGTTATTTTTACTTTGGGAAATAAGTTGTACATGATACTAGAGGTAGCACTGCCTACCACCATCTATTTGGTTACTGCAAAACAATGCAGTAAGCTAATTTCCAAGACCGGGAAATTTTTTTTTCCTGATGATACGCCCTCAAGGAAAGAAGAAGACAATGGCCATGACCTCCAGACAAGGCCCCTCCGCACGACAACTACAGTTGGACAAGATCGTGGAGGAGTACGAGGACATCTTCACCTCCCTCGTACGGGTTCCTCTGCATTGTCAGGTCAAGCACTCCATCGATCTGACCCCAGGTGCACTACTGCCCAATGGACCAATCTATCGGTGCTCCATTCTGGAGAATGATGAAATTAAGAGGTAGATTCAGGAGCTGCTGCAGAAAGGTCACATCCGTCTGAGTTCATCGCCCTGTGGGAGCCCGATCGTGTTGGTACAGAAGAAGGATGGGACTTGGAGACTCTGTATTGACTATCGGGCACTAAACAAGATCACTGTCCGTAATAGGCACCCGATCCCACGGATTGATGAACTGTTGGACCAACTGAAGGGGCAAAATATTTCAGCAAGATAAATTTGAAGTCAAGATATCACCAGGTACCAATCGAGCCCTTTGATGTGTGGAAGACTACCTTCAATGCCAAGGAGGGCCTTTTTGAATGGTTGGTTATGCCTTTCGGATTGACGAATGCGCCTGCAAACTTCATGAGGCTAATGGATGAAATCTTATGGCTATTCACCAACTCATTTGTAGTGGTATACTTGGATGACATCCTGATCTTCAGCCAGAGTTGGGAAGAGCACCTCCACCACATTCAACAGGTTCTCCAAACACTGTGGCAACACAAGTTATGTGCCAATATGGAGAAATGCACTTTTGGCATGACCCAGGTCCAATATCTGGGATACATTATTGATGAACAAGGGGTGCATGTGGATCCAGCCAAGATCCAAGTCATTCAGGATTGGCCATCTCCAACCACTCTAACAGAGCTCTGCAGCTTTCTAGGTCTTGCCAACTTCTACCGCAGATTCGTGTTGGGATTTTCTCATATCACTTGGCCCTTGAGTCAAGTCACCAAGGGAGGAGCGAAAGCAAAATTCTTTTGGTCCGAATCTCAACAGAAGGCATTCACATAGTTGAAAGATCACATCTGCTCGACACCAGTTCTTGCATTACCAGACTTGCAACAACCATTTGAGGTCGAGACAGATGCCTCTACCTATGCTATTGGGGTAGTCCTTACTCAACACAGGCATCTAGTGGCATATCACAGTGAGACACTTTCAGATGCAATCCGAAAGTATCCCACTTATGACAAAGAGATATATTCCATTGTGCAGGCCTGTCGACAATGGAAGCATTACATTTTGGGGAAGAAAATGGTCATCCAAACAAACCACCGACCCTTGCAGTTCATACAGACCCAAGGGAAATTACAAAATGATTGCCATCAGAAGTGGTCCACATACTTGCAACTGTTCCATTTGAATATCAAGTATACAAAGGGTAGCACCAATAATGTTGTAGATTGCCTTAGTTGACCACCGATCATGGCGTTAACCGCCGTGCTCAACTCTTGTGGGCACGAGACTTATGATTGGCCACTTCTCTACAAAAACAACCCAGAATTCGGCCACACATACCAGACACTCTTGGAGGGTCAACATGTTCCAGTTTTTCACCTTGAAGATGCCCTGTTATGCCACATGGGTCACCTTTGTGTTCCTTCAAGTGAGCGTGCCAAGATGATTTGGGAAGCACACTACAGTCGAGTTGTTGGGCATTTCGGGGTTGCGAAAATGGTGGCAGCACTGCAGAAGTATTTCTATTGGCTGAATCTTTGATAGGATGTCGAGAAGTACATCAGATCATGCACTGCCTGCGCCATTGCCAAACTGTCCATCAAGAAGCAAGGCCTCTATACCCCACTGCCTACCCCTAGTCGACCTTGGGAATCCATCTCCATGGATTACATGTCAGGCCTTCCTTCCACTAAGCATGGAAACGACTGTGTTTTTATGGTCGTCGACAGGTTCTCGAAGATGGCCATTATGGAAGCCTGCAAGAAGAATATCATAGCCGAAGCCACTGCTAAACTCTTCTTTGAACGAATGTGGGTACACTTTGGGATCCCACAGTCTATCATCTCAGATCGGGATAGCAGGTCCCTCAGTACATTTCGCTCCAGTCTCTGGTCGATGCTGGACACCAAACTCACTAAGTCCACAGCCTTCCATCCTCAAACTGATGGCCAGACAGAGGTCGTCAATAGGATGATCATACACATTATGCGCAAGTAAAACTCAAAGCATCCACTCACATGGGACAAGAGCCTCCCCTATGTTCAACACAGCGATAGTCGGGCTCTCCACAGCTCGACTGGCCATAGCCCTTTTCAGGTGGGCTTGGGATTCCAGCCACTGCGTCCCATTGATGTGGCCATGTCATTTGTAGCTACTCACGCATATTCGGCTCATGTCCAATCCAAAACAGATAAGGCAAACAACTTCATTTAGCACATCCAACATATTTTCCAATAGGTCCATGACAATATGGATAAATCAAATGCCAAGTACAAGCAGTGACATGATCAGCATCGAGTGCTACACAAGTTTCAGGTGGGCGACAAAGTCTGGTTGCATTTGCGAAAGTAACGCCTTACCGGAGCCTATCAAAAACCTAGACCACTTCGATATGGTCCTTACACCATTACCAAGGTTGTGGGAGACAATGCATTTGAGCTCAGCATTCCCCCATTCTTGGCCTGCACCCAGTGTTCAATGTGGACCACCTTTAGCCATACTTTCCACCATTACTAGACAGATCCGACATTGCAGAATAGCTCACACCCATAGACTTAAATCCAGATTGCTTGCAACAAGCTGCAATTGATCAAATCATGGACACACAGATTAAGCACACTCACCAGCAAAATATCCAACTGTATCGAGTTGTCAAAGCAGGCCAACTCCTTCACTAGGGCAAGTGGCTCACCAGGGACCAAGTTCAACAGAAGTTTCCTCATCTCATGGAGGAACTCAATGCAATGGGGACCATTGCTTCTTGAGGGGGGAGGAATGATCCAGGTGGATATTGGTGGCCACCCGCTAATTCCACTTTGACCCCCACCATTGCTTCTTTCAGTTTTTCAGTTTCCTTAATTGTAGCACAATTTACTATTTTTAGCAGTTTTTCGGGTCCTAAACTTCTGGAGCCATTTTGAGGCCCTAAACAACATTTTTTTGGAAATCTTCTGCCTATATGACCAAGTCATGACCTAGGGAAGTTGGTTGTCCAACTCAACCCAACGGGGCCCATAAACTCTTGGTGTTACATCTCCTCGGGTTAAGGTTTTGGTTGTTCAGGGTTTGCTCTTATTGTTCAATAATAAAAAGGCCCTTAAGCCTCATTGTAAGGCAATTCAGAGGCATGTAGCTACCACATCTCTTCTTAGAGATAATCTACCATTGCCCTAGCTGGTTTATTTCCATTTCTGTTTGTAAGCATATTTCAGTATTTTACATTAATGAAATGAAGTATTATTTTTGCTGCATCTCTGTGTTTATGGTTATCTTTGTAATTTGTTGTGTTCCTATTTAAATCTGGATCAATAAATCAACATACAAAAAAAAAAGAATTTGAATTTAGAATCCTATAAACTTCTTTATTAGAAAAATGCTGCTCGTTTCCCAAAATGTGTGCTTCAAAAAATTCTTGATTTGCATGATTGCAAACTTTGCGATGTTGATCCATGTTGCAATTGATGGAAGAATTAGATTTGCCATTGGTTAAAGAAATATCAGGAAGAAGATACTAATTGCTCCTCATTGCTAGTTGTAATTATTCATTCATAGCAACATTGTTTATTTGGGCGAAGTCATTTTTCTCTTAAAATCGTTCATTGGCAATTCCAGTTTCTAGAAGAGGATCATTATTAATGGTTTGAGGAGTAGATTCTTCAATAAAAGTAAATGAATTTTCTGATTCTTGATAAGGAATACAAGGGAGATATATCAAATGTTTAAACCAACCCATTAATTGAAATTGAGGAGGTAAATATTTGCACTGAAATTACAATTAATTTGAATCTAATTAAGAAATCGTCCAATGACTCACCTTCCATCCTACACAATTCAGCTAATTGATTACACACATTTTCATAATCATATTGCTGAAAGACATGAAGGAAAATCTGTGAAAATTCATCTCAATTATGTACGAAGGCAACTGGAAGAGATAAGCACCAGTTCTTAGCTTTTTCTATCAAAGTAAGAGTAAAAATCTTGGAAATATTATCTTCATCAATATTAAAATTATTGCAACTTAAAATAAATTGAAGGAGATGATTATAAGCAGAAGTCTTACCATTATATTTTACCTTAGATAGGATCTTAACTACCTTTATGAGAGTAGTCATTGGATTAGGTCTACTAAAACAACTCCAAGGAGGTCTTTTAAATGGACCCATAGTAATAAGATAAAATCTTAAATAACAAAATATTCAAAGAAAACAATATACTATGGCCCTCTTTCTAGCGCAAAAAATGTTGATCAACAAAAATTCCCTCCGTCAAAATTAGGGGAGACCACCCAGTTGAGAACTTAAAACAACTCCTTTTCTGTTGAAGATGGTGGTTCCAACTGGTTATGGGTCCAATTACCCTGGCATCTAAGAATAACCTAAAACTAATATAATAGTAATCTAACCTAAACTAAGAGTTAATCTATTTACACCTATATTACATCATGTTACATTTCCTTTATATCGATCTTTTGTAGCGGCTACAACTACCCTCAAAATTGTTAGCTCGCGTGCAAATTTCGGAGCCTACCTTGGATATTGCGACTGATCATCCTTGGTCACTCATTGGTAAGATGTTGATTTCAAGATCCCCTCCTTAATCTTAATATTTGTCCACATTCTCATATTTAGGCAGCATGTGTCATCTTTGGGCATAGGGGTTGTTGTTTTTCATGCAAAGGGAATGTTGTCTTGCTTCAAGGGAATTGTGTGTGCATGAGTGGTTGTCATCACATAGACATGTTTCACACTCACCTCACGCACTCTTGTCACGAAGGTTGTTGCATCAAGAAAAGTATGTCTTATGCATTCTGGATGGTCTATGTTATGTCACTAAGTTCCATGTGAGATTGCAATCAAGTCCTATCAATGTTTACATATGTTTCACTGATATCACACTTAGCCATCTTTCCAAGCAACCTAGCCTCATCCAGCTTCCCGGAACTGTGAACTTTGCTTCTACAACCATCAAGATTCCTCCCTTACTTGCTGAAACCCCATAGTGCGTAGAGACACCAACCTCCCTTACATGTTAAAACCTTGTAGCCCGTAGAGGCCCCAGCCAACACTACTCTCCATAAATGCATAGAGAATTTTAGCTACATTGCACTCAAAAATTACACAGAGGTGTCCTACCAGGACCCCCGTCCCACGGTAGTGCCCTGAGCCTCAAACTGCACAGTGTTGTCCAAGTTGTCTTGTCTGTATTGCATGCAGAAACTATGTAGATGGGCCTCCCAGGGCCTCATTCCAGCATTAGTCACTGTGCGCTAAAATTGTGCAGATCTACCTCTCAGTGACTATAGGAAAATGTAACATGCTGAAATTAGTTCCAAGGAGTTGAGGAGAAGGACCAAGGAATCGAGTAATGGAAAAGATCAGGACCACATGAAAACTCCACTGGATGCATGTTCATCTTGAGGGTAAGTATGGTAAGTAAAGAACATATTTCGAAGTACACCTCTTAGTTGCATTTGCAGGACTTCTTATCATTGTCATATCATCCTGTATTAAGTAACATGCATGTGCGCAAACACGAAAAGTCATCTCATGTGTTTCTTCTACATGTCTTGCTTATTTTTCACTTGTTTGACCAACTATCATCATCGACATGTTGATTTCTATGTCATGCTTGCAAGCTCATTCTAGTGATGTTAAAGGTTGTGTTTGGGTTCTGTTCGCCATGTACACATCTATCACACTCACATACAATGTTGTATGTACTGTCGTGCAAGTGTTGTCGCAGTCATTCAATGATTTATCACAAGTTTTGCGCTTGTCTCTCGCACCGTTGATTGGTCACACTGAGTATGTTGTCTTGATGGTTTGAGGTGTCTTGTCTTCGTCATGTTGAGTGTGTGTTTTTAAGGTCGTGTATGCACAAGTTCACTCACTCACACACAATCATTTTGATAAATTTATGACAACTAGATCACCCTCCAACAACCGGACCCTCGCTGAGCTACATTGCACAGTTTCAGCTCTCAATGGACATGTACAACTGCCCAGAATTACGTAGAGCTTGAGGCTGTCTCCTAGGTAGCTTGCACTGTGAAATCATGGAATCGAACGAAATGACTGTCAACCATAACAACATAGAAGTTTCTCAACAAGCCATCTCAATTTTCACTTCCCACAAGCGAATAAACCAATCCTCCAGCTAGTCAACCAGAGAATTTGATTGGGCAGTGACCCCAGGACTCACTCCCACAAAAAAGTGCGCAAAATCTGCAGAACTTTCCCGCTCCACTGACTAAATAAATTGCGCAAACATGTTGGACAAACACCTGTTGTCCATCCCTATCACCCTAAAAAATTTGCATAGTTTTTCCAGTTAGTCACCTAAACAACCGGTATATTTCTCACCCAGAAAACTGCGTTGTTTTCATGCGCAGTCACCCCATCTGCCCAACATCCCTCTCAACTCAAAAAATTTGATGGGATGTTTAGCAAGCCATCCTCCCAACAATTGCGTAGTGTTTTCCAGCAACACTCCCGCATCTCGCTACTAACTCCTTGAAAAATGCACATTTTTTCCCATCAAGCCTCCTACACCACGCTGGCAGCTCCTGAGAGGAATTGCGCAACTTTTAATACCAAGCCCCTTTGCTTCCTACACTTCTTCCCTCAAAAAATTGTGCAAATATACCCTCTAGCCAATCCAGATCCAGTAGATAGTCACTACTAATCTGAATTGTCCATCTCAGTCTCCCAGTGACTTTTGTGCAATTTTCACTTACAGTGCTCAGAGCCAGCATCCTAGCTTGAAATCTGACTTGCATAGTTTCATAGCTTTGTCCTCTCTCCTGGTCAACTGCATCCAAAAGCAAATGACAATGCATCATGGTAGACTAGGAGATTTATCGATTTGATGATGTCTCGTCATGAGTGATTGTAGATACAAGTACATGGATGAGACATGACGCGATGATGAACGAGATGGACAAGGAGAGTGCATGCAAGGAGATTTCTTTCGTGAACAGACAATGCATGTGAGCAGATTTTTTTGTGAATGAACGATGCATGTGAGGAGATTTCTTCACGAACAGACGAACATGTGAAGCATGCCAAAGTCCAAGCGAAGGAGGAACATGCACATGTAAACATCAAGTGAACACAAGGACCATTCAAGACTTCACAAACCTTTCCATACGGAGATGAAGCTATGATACACCAAGAGCACATCCATCACTCAAAAACACTGGAAATCGACATGGAAACCACCAACAACATGAACATACCAGCACTGTCATGTCGAGTCGTGTCATGAGTCATGTTGTCCACATCACTACTATGGGCCATACTGTTGTGAATCAATCTAATATAACGTGGAAGTCCAAGAGATCCAAATTTAATCTAAAGAGTCATGTAAAGTTGAAAAGTCATGAAATTCAAACAGTCATGAGGGAATTCGAACAATCACAAGGGCCAGTTTTACCCTTGGCTATAAATACCCCTCATTTGTACATGCAAAATAATTTTTTCACCTTGGCTCCTCCCACACAGCCTTGAGAGTCTGTAGTCTTTTATTTGAGGAGCAAGCAATGGCTCCAATGCCCCTCTTATGGGGTTCATGATGTATGTTGTACTGATGTGTCTTGGAACTTTCACTTAATTCAGAACCCTGATAACAAGCCAACACATTTTCACACATGTATTGTAATTGTTTGTAAGAATAATCTTGGAACACTTGTAATGCATGTTGCTTTAACCTGTGTTAAAATAGTTGAAATATTTCGGTTGTTCTAATACATATGTTTATGGAAAAGTGTTGTATAAGTTGTTAATGTTGTCTTGCCTTTGTGGGATGCCTCACTAGACATTAAACGAAACCTCTCCCATAAACTAGTTATAACGGCTGTCGCACTTGCACATACTACTCCGTTGAGTGTTGTACGTGCTATTCCTTATTTTGTGTGTGACTACCGCACCCGTGTGGATTGATCCACCGGAAGCTGTGCATGTCCTATTGTGTTGTGTCTTTGACAGAGTTGAACTTTTCCCTTTTGACTGGAGACTCACTTCCACCCTCCCGCCCTGCGGTGAAAGAAGCTTGACACAAGTAACACTATCACTCACCAGGCACACAAACCTCATTGTTCGAAGACAAAGTATACCACTATCACATGCTGACAAGCAAGAGATAAGGAATATCTTTAAGATAATGGAAACCGGGCCATCATACCGGATGAGAATCCTACACCAAAGGGTGTGAGGTCTAATTGGGACATACCAGGGAGATCCCCTGAATGTTGGCGGGTCCAACACCGTCGACATTTCTGGTGCTAGAAGGAGGGCCAGATGACAAGATGAGTCCTCACCATCTATTTTGAATCTCTGCACACTTATCATGACTAACTACAAAGTTTCTCTTCCAGAGTGTATGTCTTATGGAAACGACTTTGAGATCTTGGAAGAGTTATGGAATAACTTATCAAATAAAACATATGATGGTGGAGGCCAAGTAGCCTTGGTTGTACACGCCGTCAGCGTTGTAGGCTCCTATGAAAGACATGAAGACTTTGAAGATTACATGACCCACGTGTTGTTTGCATACACACTTAAAGGGCACCCAATGCATTAGTGTGCCACACTGCCTGAAAAATCTATTCACTCTCTCTTTCATCTGGTCACAGAGATAGATCGTGCTTTCAATCATTTTGACCGTAGAGCACTCAATAAAGAAATTATGAAATTACAAAAAGCACTTGATGATTCCGTTGAAAAATTTCACACATACTTTTGTAATCTTTCATACCGATTTCCTGAAGATGAAATTGATTAGGAATTTCTCGATGGCAAATTTGAGTATCTTCTTTACATATTCAAAAACCCACAATCTTGGAATCATTCGAACCCCTCCCAGCACACCTCAGTGTTAACGTTGCCAACTCTAAGATGAACGGGGTCATTGTCACAAGCGACTGTTCATCCTCTTCTCATCAAACAACTCTAACTCCGCAGTGTGAGGTGGGAGAAGGTGTGTGCACATATGTTGAACTGTCACATTGTCCTACCCCACATGCTCTTGATATTTGCATAGATTTGGCTTGCAAGCCTGCTAGTTTTCACGTGGATTCATTCCCTCAACCTTCGTCCTCACGTTTCATTGATCCTGCAAATTGTAATGTCTTGTGTTCTTCCATTCCAAACTCCACATGTATTGTAAATGAGGATCAAGTTGTTGATGGAGTTGGTGTTGTGTAGCCAACCTATGCTATCAGTCATGATGAATGTGTGCGTGAATCCAAAAAAGAACCAGCGGTGAAGTATGACTCCCTTCCACCTACGCCTCATCCATGCTATCCCGACATCCCTTGTGATTCTACCACTATTGATTTCCCCTATGAAAACTCATTTCCAGAAGTGTCTAGTTCCGATCATTCACAGGACACATTGGATGTCAGTCTGTCATTACATCATGGAGATGACACATATTCCTCTGAAAATATGTCCCATATGTCATCTATAATTTTGGAAAACACTGAGGGTGAACATCCTTGCTTCTCATCTACCCCTCTACACGATTCATCAAATCATGAGGATGTTGACGAACATCCCAAATTTTTTGATCATGGTTTTCATGATCTCTGTAATTCTTCATTTGATCATGATGTTGATTCATTTGTTGTTAATATGTCTAAGCCACTAGTATTTTTTGATACACCTATTGACGGAGTGGAAACCCCGTAGGCTGTCGAGGCACTTCAGCCTGGGCTGATGGTTATGTTAGGCCCTCGCTGTCTTGAGGTTAGTTCCACTTCTAATTAGAAAATTTTTGAAACACCCAAGGCTCCTCATCATTCTCTGCTTTGCATTGAAGATCAATCAAACACCTAGATTTCACTTCCTCCACTCAAATCACATGACCCCATCACTCAAGCGTTGGAGGAATCTTACACAATGAGCGCACTTGCAAAGCATGAGCTATTGGTATTTCTCATGTTTGCTCATATGTCACAATCCAAAGAGTGTGTATGTTTATCATCTGCACGCAGTGTGTCACAACACCATGTTAAGTTCGCAGAATGTTTGTCTTGTGCATTCACTCTTTTCTTTCCTGTGGATGTCTTAGAAATCAGAGCGTGTTGGTCTTCATTGTTGTATCTTTTATGTTTGCAATTCGCTTGACTGTGCTTCTCGCGAACCATGCCTTCACCAAAATGGGTCATCCAATGCGCCGATGGCTGCATTGGAAATATCACTTCATGTGAGTAGGCCCATGCACTATTTAGCGTACGAGTAGGAGTAGTCTTTTCTTATTGCTTTTCTTTTCTTTCTGGTTTGCTTGTCTATTTGCTTGCTTACTTGGTTTGGTTTGCTTGCTTGCTCACTTTTCTTACTTGTTTTTATTTCATTTTACTTCTACTTTTTTTCTTTTTGCTTTCTTTTCTTGCTTGTACATGTAGGTTAGCCTCTTGTGAAATCGTGTTTGGCTCTCGAGACAAACTAGGAAAATACAAGAGGACCGTTACAACTATCAACACTTGTTTATCTGTTGTCCTCTCTCTTTATAATGATCTTGTTGTCTTCAGTCGATGATGCCTTAATGGAAAATACATTATGTTCAGAGTGAATCTTGGTGAAAACACAATGCTTGCACTCTAACAAGTACCACCTACTCTAATAGGTTCTTTTGTGTTAACCCTTTTCAGATAAGTTACGTAGAGTAAGGTGAGGGGGAAAACCTTGACAAGTATATCAGAGGTATACATAACATATTTCTCCGAAGGAACAACCTCTATTGCTCTCAATAAGTTGGGATCCCTCTTTCGCCTCTGAAATAAATAAATGCCTATGCACAGTTCTTGGAAAAAAATGTAAATGAATAAGGCGAAAGAAGAGAAACGCTTCTTGCATAGAGAGGTTATGAAAGTAACTCCGCTAGGGTACTGTCCAGGCTCATTGGCAGCAGAGCGATGCTTGTGCTCCTACGTGACTCCGTCGAGGTACTGTCGAGGCCCACTAGCAGTGGAGCAACACTAGAGATGAAATTAAACTCTGACAATTATATTACTTGTGCACCAATATACCCCTCATCCCAAATCGAAACAACTGAGTTGACTTGGCTTGGAATGTGTGCTGACCAATAAGCAGCATGGTAGGTGCTACATCTTTTAATCAAGCTAGTGTGGAAACCACGATGATTAAAGAATCGAACAATACTTTCGGAAGGGTTAGACTTGATTTTCACGAAACAATATCCATTAAGAGCACTGGAGTTCTACCAATGTGTCGCCAAGTATTGTAGCGGCTACAACCACCCTCCAAAATTTTGGCTCGCATGCAAATTTCGGAGCCTACCTTGGATCATATGATTGATCATCTTTGGTCTCTCATTGGTAAGATGATGATTTCAAGGTCCCGTCCTTGATCTTAAGAGTTGTATGCATTCTCATCTTTATGCAACATGTGTCATCATTGGGCATATGGGCTGTTGTTTGTCATGCAAAGGGAATGTTGTCTTGTTTCAAAGGAATTTTGTGCGTATGAGTGGTTGTCATCACATAGACATGTTTCACACTCACCTTTCGCACTCTTGTCATGAAGGTTGTTGCATCAAGCAAAGTATGTCTTATGTATTCTGTATGGTCTACGTTGTGTCACTAAGTGTATGTGTGTGATCAAAATCAAGTCCTATGAATGTTTACATATGTTTCATTGATTTCACACTTAGCCATCTTTCCAAGAAGCCTAGCCTCATCCAGCGTCATCGAATTGTGCGCTTTTCTTCTGCAACCATCAAGCTTCCTCCCTTGCCCACTGTAATGCACAGAGACACTAAACTCCCTTGCATGCTAAAATCTTGCAGCCCAGAGAGGCCCCAACTAACTGTACTCTCCAAAATTGTGTAGATTAGTCCAACTGTACTGCACTACACTAAAAAATTGTGCAGAGGTGTCCTCTCGAGACCCCTTTCCCACAACAATGCCCTGAGCCTCAAACTGCGCAATGTTGTCCAAGTTGTCTTGTCTATCTTGCATGCAGAAACTGTGTAGACGCGCCTCCCAGGGCCTCATCCAACAACAATCACTATCCACTGAAATTGCGCAGATCTACCTCTCAATGACTACCGGAAAAGGTGACATGCTGGAATCACTTCCAAGGAGTTAAGGAAAATGACTAAGGAACCGAGTAATGGAAAATATCAGGACCACATGCAAACTCCACCAAATGCATGATCATCTTGAGGGTAAGTATGGTAAGTAAAGAACATCTTTTGAAGTACACCTTGTAGTTGAGTTTGTAGGACTACTTGTCATTGTCATATCATCCCTTCCTCAGTAACATGCATGTGTGCAAACAAGAAAAGTCATCTCATGTGTTCTTCTACATATCTTGCTTCTTTCTCACTTGTTCAACCAATCGTCGTCTTCCGCAGGTTCATTGCTATGTAATGCTTGTGACCTTGTTGTGGTGATGTTGAAGGTTGTGATTGAGTTGTGTTCGCAATGCACACATCTATCACACTCACACACAATGTTGTATGCATTGTCGCGTAAGCGTCATCGCGGTTGTTCAATGATCTATCACTAGTGTCGCACTTGTCACTCGTAATGTTGGTCGGTCACATTGAGTATGTTGTCTTGATGGTTTGAGGGGGTCTTGTCATCAAGTCATGTTAAGTGTGTATCCTCAAGGTTGCGTATGCACAATTTCACTCACTCACATAAACAATCATTTTGCTGAAATTATGACGACCAGATCACCCTCCAACAATCGGACCCTCACTGAGCTGCATTGCGTAGTTTCAGCCCTTAGTGGACATGCACTGTTGCCTAGAATTGGGTAAAGCTTGAGGCTGTCTCCCAAGCAACTTGCACTGCGCAATCCTGAAATCGACTGAACCGATTGTCAACTAGAACAACGCAGAAATTTTTCAACAAGCCATCTCAATCTGCGCTACCCACAAGCAAATCAACCAACCCTCCTGTTGGTCAACCAGATAATTTGACTGGGCAATGACCACGAGACTCACTCCCTTAAAAAAGTGCGCAAAATCTGCATAAATTGCCCACTTCCCTGATTGAATAAATTGCGCAAACATGCCAGAAAGACACCCATTGTTCGTCCCTATCTCCCTCAAAAAATTGCATAGTTTTTCCATCCAGTCACCCAGAAAACCAGTTTGCAATTGTGTTGTTTTCATGAGAAGTCACCCTAGCTTCCCAACATCCCTCTCATCTCATAAACTGTGATCAGATGTTCAACAGGCCAACCTCCTAGGAATTGCATAATTTTTGCTAGCAACACTTTCACAGCCCACTGCCATCTCCCTGGAAAAAAAGCACATTTTTTCCCTGTAAGCCTCCTGTACCTCGCTACCAACTCCCTAGAGGAATTGCACAATTTTTGCTACCAAGCCCCTTTACTGCCTGCACATCTTCCCTAAAAAAATTGCGCAGATCTTCCCTACAACCGAGCGAGATCTCACAGACAGTCGCTATTGATCTGGATTTTCCATCTCAGTGTTCCAGTGACTTCTGCGCAATTTTCACCGGTAGTGCCCAAAGCCCGCATCCTAGCTTGAAATCTACCTTGCACAGTTTCATAGACTTGTCCTCTCTCCCGATCACCTACATACAAAAGTGAATGATAATGCATCATGGTAGACTAGGAGATTTATGGATTTGATGTCACCTCATCATGAGTGATTGTAGATACAGGTACATGGATGAGACATGATGCGATGATGAATGGGATGAACAAGGAGACTGCATGCGAGGAGATTTTTTTGCGAACGAACGATACATGCGAGGAGTTTTTTT
The DNA here is from genome assembly GCA_000404065.3 of Pinus taeda. NCBI lineage: Eukaryota > Viridiplantae > Streptophyta > Pinopsida > Pinales > Pinaceae > Pinus > Pinus taeda. Next base: position 298,355 of record APFE030726913.1, on the reverse strand, counting down.
CGTGAATGGATGATGCATGCGAGAATATTTTTTCGCGAAGAGACGATGCATGTGAGGAGTTTTTTTACGAATGGACGAACATGTGAAGCATGCCAAAGTACAAGCGAAGGAGGAACATGCACGCTCAAACATAAAGCGAACACCAAGACCATTGAAGACTTTGCACACTTTTCCATACAGAGATGAAGCTATGATACACCAATAGCGCATCCATCACTCAACATCACTGCAGCTTGACATGGACATTAGCAGCAACATGAACATACTAGCACTGTCATGTTGAGTTGTGTCATGAGTCATGTCGGCCACATCACTACTGTGGGCCATACTATTGTAAATCAATGTAATATAATGTGGAATTCCAAGAGACCCACATGTAATCTGAAGAGTCATGTAAAGCTAAAAAGTCATGAAAGTCAAACTGTCATGAGGGAAGTCGAACAGTCACAAGGGCCAGTTTTACCTTTGGTTGTAAATACCCCTCATTTTTACATGCAAAAGAATTTTTTCATCTTGACTCCTCCCACATAGCCTTGAGAGTCTGTAGTCTTTTCTTTGAGGAGCGAGCAGTGGCTCCAACGTCTGTCTTATAGGGTTAGTGATGTGTCTTGGAACTTTCACTTAATTCAGAAGCCTGATAATAGGCCAATACATTTTCACACATGTATTGTAATTGTTTGTAAGACTAATATTGGAACACATGTAATGCATGGTGCTTTAACCTATGTTAAAACAGTTGAACTCTTTCGGTTAATCTAATGCACATGTTTATGGAAATTTGTTGTATAAGTTGTTAACGTTTTCTTTCTTGTGTGGGCTACCTTGCCAGAGATCAGACATAAACTTTCCCATAAACTTGTTATGATGACCGTTGCACTCGCACATACTACTCTGTTGAGTGTTGTACATGCTATTCGTTATTGTGTGTGTGACTACCGCATCTGTGTGGATTGCTTCGCTGGAAACAATGCATGTCCTATTGTGTTGTGTGTCTCTGACAAAGTTGGGATTTTTCCCTTTCGACTGGAGACTCACTTCCACCCTCTCCCCCTGTGGTGAAAGAACCTTAACACAAGTAACACTAGCACTCACCAGGAACGTGAACCTTGTTGTGCAAGAGCTAAGGCATATCTTTAAGATAATGGCAACCAGGCCATCGTACTGGATGGGAATTCTACACCAAATAGTGTGAGGTCTAGTTGGGACTTCATATTGGGTAGATCCCCTGAATGTTGGCGGGTCCAACACCATCAACATTTATGGTGGTAAAAGAAGGTTCGGATGACAAGATGAGTCCTCACAATCTATTTTGAATCTCTACATACTTATCATGACTAACTACAAATTTTTCCTTCCAGAGTGTATGTCTTATGGAAACGAATTTGAGATCTTAGAAGAGCTCTAGAATAACTTGTCACATAAAACATACAATGGTGGAGACCAAGTAGCCTTGGTCAGACAAGTTGTCGACATTGTAGGCTCTTGTGAAAGACATGAAATCTTTGATGATTACATGACTTGCGCGTTGTTCGCATACACGTTTTGAGGAACCCAATGCATTGGTGTGCCATGCTACCCAAAAAATATATTCACTCTCTCTCTCATCTGGTCGCAGAGGTAGAGTATGATTTCAATTATTTTGATAGTAGAGCACTTGATAAATAAATTCTAAAATTACGGAAAGCACTTGATGAATCTGTTGAACTATTTCAAACACACTTTTGTAATATTGCATATCGATTTACCGAAGATGAAATTGATTGGGAATTTCTCGAAGAAGATTTGAGTATCTTCTTTACATATCAAAAAACCCATAATTCTTGGAATCATTTGAACCCCTCCCAGCACACCTTGGTGTTAGAGCTGCAAAATCTAAGACAGACGAGGTCGTTGTCACAAAATTATCCGTCCTCTTCTCATCAAACAACTCTACCTCTGTAGTGCGAGGTGGGAGAAGGTGCACACGCATATGTTGAACTGTCACATCCTCCTACCCCACCTTCTCTTGATATCTGCACAGATTTTGTTTGTAAGCCAACTAGTTGTCATGCGGATTCATTCCCTCAACCTTTGTTTTCGCGTTCCATTGATCCTCCAGATTGTACTGTCTTGTGTTCTTCCGTTCCAGACTCCACACATGTTGTGAACAAGGATCAAGTTGTCGATGGAGTTGGAGTTGTGCAACCAACCTAGCACTATCATTCATGATGAGTGTGTGCGGGAATCCAAAGAAGAACCAACAATGAAGGATGACTACCTTCCACCCGTGCCTCATCTGTGCTATCCTGACATCCTTTTTGATTCTTCCACTGTTGATTTCCCCCGTGAAAACTCATTTATGGATGTTTCTACTTCCGATCGTTCATAGGGCACACTAGATGTCTGTATGTCATTACATCATGGAGAGGACACATCTTCCCTTGAAAATACGTCCCATATATCATCTATCATTTTGGAAAACATAGAGGGTGAACATCCTTGCTTCTCATATACCCCTTAGTATAATTCATCAAATAATGAGGATGCGGAAGAACATCCAAAATTTTCTGATCGTGATTTTCGCGATCTTTGTACTTCTTCATTTGATCACGATGTTGATTCAATCGTTGTTAATATGTCTGTTAAACAGACATGGGCAGCCAAAACAATATAAATGATAAAGCATGCAATACATTTTTATTAACAATCTGATATACATTTATAGTACATTTGGTGACCGTTGGGATTCACATCCCAAGGTCTCTTGGACTGCTTTATCCATTCGGCTTCCACGCTAACCCTTTAGGATTAGGTGTCCAACAAATTTTATGAGAGATTTTTAGGGGTACATCACATGACAAATAAAAATTTCTTGTGATTTATACCCAAAAATCTCTCATTAAGTTATTATGGATCACGGAAGCCTCAACTCTATAATGGAATGAAATAAGTTGATTTGATAGATAGGGAATGAATCAAATAGATGGAAAGTTGAATGAAATGAATAAAGAAGATGATAGAGTATTTAATAATATTTTTAATAATATTTTAGAATTTCATACTTGTATTAAGTGGACAAATTATCAGTAAACCTTGGATATTGTCTATTGGATGATGTATCGGATGAATAATATTCTCACAAGAGAAAACATTCACCATTTATTTAATTAAAAATCAAAATTCTACTACCCTAATTCCAATATAGACCATGTAGCAATAAAATTTTGTGCTCTAATATTTAAAGAATATTAGTGTGTGAGAGTATGTTTTTGCAAAAAATAGTAGATATGAAATAGTGAAATTGTTTGATAGGGAATGAAAGATATGGATGAAAAGTGTGAAATGAAATTAATTGATTTGGAATATGGGGAATGAAATAGATGGATACAAAGTTGAATGAAATGAATGGAAGGGATACTTGAGTGTTATAATATTTTTAATTATATATTAGAGTTCCATTTTTGTATGAGGTGGACACCTAGTATTCAAATTGAAAAATGATTTGTAAAACTTTGATATTTTTCATTGGATAATGTATAATACTAAAAATATTCCTTAAATCAAAATTCTCCAATCCTAATTCTATTCTCCAATTCTAATTTCAATATAGACCAAATTTCAATATAAACTAAGTCTATCCACCTAAAGCCAATAATCTACCAACAATAAGAAAAAAATGAAAAACATATATTTACAAATCTCAATTAAGTATATTCCAAATCTTTCCCTTATTAAACATCCACTGTCTCCTTTTTTATTTATTTGTAGTAGAAATAGATACATGTGTTCCATGCATGGTATGTCTATTAACCATATATATTAAATTTTTACAAACACTGACATCAACGTATAAATTTCTTTTATAAAAATGCCATAGTGTTGTTAACGGATTTTAATTGATAAATTAATTTAAAAATTGTTATATATGAAAAATAATATATTTATTATTTAATATGTAAAATAGTGTGTATTTATAAGATATTACAAATTATTTATAATTTATTATATTAATAAATATATATTGTTTTAACCGCTGTTCACATACATCTTTCTAATTCAAAATCCTATTTTTTTAAAAGTCACTAAATACTTGTAAACTTCGCACCGACTGCATTTCACCTAATTATCTAAAATTTATTAATTTTATTTGCTGCAACACTATTTTTCTTAATTTTAAGACTCCTTTATGAGTGAGTACGAAAAACAAGATGAGGACCCATGCGTTATCCAGTATTTTATTCTATCTGTATTCATCTTAGTTTGAAATCTACAATAAATAATTTTAATAAGCCCTTTTTTGAATGACTGTGAGAAGGTATCCGTCAACTAGGTGAGGACCTCAAAGTGTTTTACGGGTTTTTTCTGTATCTCTAATATTCATCTTAAGTATGAAATCTACAAGAAAATATTGAAATTCGAAAGCTACATTAGCATAGATAGCTTTTCTATTTGATTAAAGATTTTGAACCAAATCGATTTTACAACATCGTGAATATACTATGTAGTTTATCCTAAAATAATTTTGGCTTCATTATTTATGGAAGTTCATGGTTTTTAATAATTGATTTGGTTAATTTCTCAGTCTGATTTGTTTTATGAGGGTAGGGTGATGGTTCTTTGACCTTTTGCGAGGGTCAAAATCTCGCAAAATAAAAGAATTTGTCATCTAATTCCAATTTCATATTAGTAGGATAACAGGCCCCACCATATGTGCTACTTCAATTACTCCTGCTTGTTCAAGATCAGCGACAATTATAAATCAGCCCAAAACTATTAATATTAATCATAAGTACCTCATTATTCAAAGATAATCAAGATGTGGCTTTAGCTTTCGATGCTCCTTCAGAATTCCAGAGTATCTTCTTCCTCAAAGGAGTGACACAAATTACTTACCATATTGCTTCTGTCAATATTCTCATGTTTTTCTGATTTAGACTATAAACTTTTGTAGATAGAGACAATGTAACCTTAACCTTATAATACAGAGTGGTACACTAGTCAATAGTGCATCCCTGACTCTTGTGACTCTAGGATGGTTACAAATTAACTATCTCCCTCTGGGTTAACTGAAAAATGAGTAGAGCAATATCAAGTCAAACAAGTTCAATAGAAAGTAACAAGGAAGCGAAGCGACACACTGGTTAATAAATTAAAAGACTTAATTAAAATTCTACATAGGGCGTCATTAGATATATAACAAATGGCTATGTCATAAATATGTGATAAATATCACCTCAACACAAGCATTTTAGTGAACTAATATCACCCAAACAAGTGCTGGATGCAATGTCAAAGGAGAAACCTTACCGGCCAAGTCAAAGGAGAAATTGGCATCACCAAAGGAGAATGTCATAAGTGAATGCTCAATACCAGACCAGACCAGTGAATTTCAGAAAATTACTTTCAAAAACTACATCAAAAATAGATTATAAAACCTGCTACCGTTGTAATCAGTGAATTATTTCATACATTGAAGGTCCCGAATACCTGACTCATGAATAGAGACAGAGATTTATAAAGGAATGGATCAACACGTAGGTTTCATATTCTCTCAATATCAACTCGTATTACATGCTTATTCCAAAGAGCATCAAGGAATTACTTAGTATATAGCCACTAATATTAGATTCACGCCATTCTCATGAAACTTAAATAATTCCTGGTCCTTCCTGCATTAGGAGCAGCTTGGTATTATTTTCTGGCAGTGGTTTACTAACATTTTGGTCTTACTAGCAAGACCTAACTTCAAGGCCTAACTCTCTGTCAGATTCTCATAGAGAAACCAAGGCCTAACTTTGTCAGGTTCTGATAGAGAAACTGATTTTGACCAACTAAACTAACCTTAAAGAACTGATTTTCACTAACTAAGCTAACTTAAAGAACTGATTTTCACTAACTAAGCTAACTCGTGAGGCTAGCAGCTTAGTGCTATTACTCAACGGATAAGCTTGCTTTATGAGTCGTTGTTGGAAACATAATGACCAGTTGCCTTATTAAATTTCCTTATTAAGGCATAATATAAGTACTATGCTAAGGTAATCAGTGAAATTGCTACGATTAGTCTGCATTACTCTTACCAAGTTTAGCGAGTAGTAATGAAAAATAAAAATATGAATATGTTACGGTTAATAAAAGATTGAACATATTACAATTATAGTTATTTTTCGACATTCATGGAAAATTATATATATATTTTTTTAATTTTTAATTTTAAATTTCAATATAATGTATATTTTTATTTTAATTTAATTTATTTTATATGAAATTAAAAATATTACATGAGCTCTCATGAAAATATGTTCATAAATAATTTATGTAAATTTAGAAATTCGAGCAACTGTAAAACTTCTTTATAAGTAATTTATGTAAATTCATAAATTCTAGCAACCATAAATTTAACCTCAAGATAACTCAAAGACAATGAAAACACCTATTTAAACATCTTTGCAAGAAAGTTTTAGTGTTCAATAAATAATCACATTTATTTGGAAGAATAATTTTGGTACAGACATTTGTGGACTCATAGTTCTGACCATGAACCACACTAGTTGGTTCCAAAAGCCTGGACAAATGTATGTCTACATGTGATTTACGCCGAAGTTATTCTTTTAACTATTATAGATCACAGAAGCCTCAATTCAACTAATCACACCTATTATTGCCTAAGGCCAAGGGCAGCTCTTACCTCTAATATGCGGTAATTGAAAGATTTCTGAGAAACATTTTTCAGCTCCATAAAACCAGCATCCCTTTGCTCACAAAATTGACTATACAATTCTCGACTTATTCGCACAGCCTCTTCTTGTTCCCCTTGTCCTTCTTTCCTTGTAATTTTACAGATGCCTCGCCGCACTTCCTCAGCAGGATTCGTTCCTTTTTTCTTGGGAGTGACCCCTTCCTTCTTCGCCTGAGAAGTGGTCATAGTTTTTCTGTGACACTTCTTTTCTGTGATTCCTTCTTCGCTTTAGAAACAATAACAATTTGTGTGACATTTGGCTGCTGCTCTTTGCACTATTGTCTTTTCTTTTTGGCCGATGGCTCAGCAATTCCGCCATTCACCTGTTTTCTTTGACCATCACCAAAAGCACTCCTATCAATGGAAGCGGATTGAAGCAACGCTAGCTGCTTTTCCCGCGGTCTTGTCCTTCTTGTCATTTTTTGTGCTGTGGGTGGTGGTATTGGAGAATTGGATTCATCATCTGACTCTGACTCTGATGTAATGAAAATTAAATGGTCTGGAGCGGGAGTTTGTTTGCAAAGTGAATCTTCGATGGGAAGGAATTTGTGCCAAACCATGCTTATGGTGCGGGATTGAGAAGAGAGAGATTTTTGTTGTGCTCTACTAGAACAACAACCATGGGGATATGTTAAACTAAAAATAAGAAACTAACTGGGCTCAAATAAGGCTCTGCTAAAAGAAATAAGAGGGGACTGATAGTCTGAGGAGCAAAATATTTTTGTTGTGCTCTGCAACAGGTATGGGGATTTTAGTTATGTTCCACTAATTGGGTTTAAAGATTTGTAGTAAAAGAAACATCAACACGCATTCATATATACATTTGTCGGCGCTGGAGAACAATCTTAAGCTAGATATAGATAGGGTGAACTGGGCGAACTCGTTTGCTATTGCCAACCTCAATTTCTTAAAAATGAAATCAAGACCACCAGGAATCCAGATATAGATAGGGTGAACTAGGTGAACTCTTTTGCTATCCGGAACCTCAATTTCTTAAAGAATGAAATCAAGGCCACGCGGAATCCGTCTATCCAGCAAACCCTAGCAACTGATGGCTATCTAAATTGAAGGTAAGCTGGGAAAGCTCCTTGGATAATACAGGTGGATCAACTACTGCATATGGATTTGCTACTAAAGATACAGTGACCACCGTTGCTAGGAGGATGAAAAGCGAAGGATGCTGGGGTTCACAATGAAATTCTCGAAAAGATTTAGAGAAATTGCATGAACCAACATGGTTGACTAGATCTTAAAATTGAGATAATGGTTTGATTTAAATTAAATAAAATTAAATAACAATACATAAACATGTGGTATCAATCAACTACAAACATTGTATAAAACAATATAGCTATCAAAGAAATGAAAAAAATACACAAGTGAAATCCCAAATGACATAAACTTTTTGGGTAAGCATGAGCGGAATTGCATGAAGCCCACGTGCCCCTTTCACAAATGCGCTTTTGCAGTGGAATTAGCCCCTTCTACAGTTTCTTCTGTAGCATAATTAGCCAATGGTTTTTGAGCAATGTCATCAGCTTCATATGGAAATACAACAACTTTGGTTTGGCCGTGGCCCCTCGCTCGTGAGATGATCACCAATCTACCTTGCTTGATGATAGAGAAAATAGACACTAATTGAGTGGAAGCAACATCTTGCCTAGTGGTTAACTAAAATACTATGTGTCTAGTGAGAAAAGAAACAGGATGGAAAGACAGTGACTCTCATGCCTCGGAAAGGCTAGATTGAGTTGTTTCACCTTGCTTTATGTGTAAGCACATTTCATTAATCACACGAATGGTATGCACATTTCTTTATTCAGAGGAAGAGGAGACGAGACTCTTAGCTGTTTGGTTTATGTAAATGTGTAAGAAAACCTGCACAGATGAATCTAGCTAGTAAAGGTTGAACACAGAGCTTTGCCGAGCACAAACACTAAAAGAAAATTGAAAGAACAAAAGAATGGTTCATTAGAAAATAGGTTACAATGCTCATGATATAGCATTACTAGGTGAAGATCCCAAGGTAATGCACCATAGTGATGATCAATGAGAAGACTCAACACCTACAACAAGTTCCGGAGAGAACTAGCCAGTTGTAGAGTGAAAGAAGGAGCAAATCAGGGAGTAAATCGTGCAGAAGAACTAACTAGTTGCGGAGTTAAAGAAGGAGCAAATCAAGGAGTAAATCATGCAAAAGGAATCTTGCATGTAGTCCCATGCTTTAACTAAGAGTCTACATGTAGGTGTGTAGTAGTTCCAACACCCCCCCTGAACACCACTATGGGGAAAAATAGAAAATGGGCCCTAGCAACTAAGGCTAAAGGTCACCCAAAATACAGTGCAACTTGTACTAAAATTGAGGAAAGAGGGAAAACATGGTGGGAAAAATCCCCCTTCAAAATACAATGTAATCAAAAGAAAAGAGGAAGAAAAGATAGTTGCTAAGCAATTGTTTCCTTCACTCCAAGGCGATCGCACAGAGAGCGAAACTTCTGCTCAGTGAATGTCTTGGTGAAGATGTCTATAATCTGTTCTGCTAAAGGACAGAACTGCAAATCATTGACCCAATCATGTACTAAGTCTCTGATGTAGTGCATATGGATCTCTATGTGCTTCTTCTATTGCCGCTATACTCGATCCTTGCAAAATTTGGGAGTGCTCTGGTTGTCACACCAGATGACAATGGGCTGGTGGAACTGGACGCCCAACTTAGTGAGGAAGTGTTGTAGCCACAGAGCCTGAATGGTGATGTTGACTACTCCTCTGTACTTGGCCTCAACTGAAGAGAGAGCAATAGCAGTCTACTTCTTGCTCGACCAACAGATAGGGCCAGATCCTAGACAGAGTGAATATTCAGAGGTGGACTTACGATCAATGTTGTCTCCCGCCCAATCAGAATTTGTGAAGCCAAGGAGATCCAATGCAGTGCTTACTGCATAGTGAATCCCGAAGGTGATGGTACCTTGCACATATTGGATGATGCGTTTGGCAACATTCCAGTGTAGCTCATGCAGCTCCTGCATGTATCTGGAAACTACTCCTACTGCATATGAGTGATCTGGTCTGGAGTGGGTGAGGTACAATAAGCTCCCCACTGGTTGTCGGTAGAGAGTGCTGTCAACTAATGGAGTGTCACCTCCATCCTCAAGGCAGACCCCAGACAGAAAAGGACTTAGTGCTGGCTTGCAGTTAGTCATGCGAAATCTCTCGATGAGATCGCATGCATACTTAGCCTGAGAGAGTTTGATGCCTGTGGCATCCTGACGAATCTTAAGACCAAGAAAGAAGTGTAATGGACCCATGTCTATCATTAAGAACCTATCATGCAAGGCCCTCTTGACTGTAGCAATGACTAAAGCTGAGCTGCCGGTGATTAGGAGATCATCCACATACAAAACTAAGATAAGAAGAGAATCATATGTCTCGAGCATGTAAACATTCAGATCAGACTTACATCTTTCAAAGTTTTGTGATAAGAGAAAAGAATCCATCTTCGCATACCAAGCTCTCGGGGCCTGCTTAAGGCCGTAGAGATATTTCTTCAGTCTGCAGACCAAAGATGAATCCTGAATGAAACCATGTGGCTGCTCCATGTAAATCTCCTCTGATAGGTCTCCATGAAGAAAGGCATTCTTCACATCCATCTGATGTAGTTCCCATCCCTAGGCAGTCGCAATGGAAAGTGTAAGGCGTATGGAATCCATCTTTGCTACTGGAGCAAAGGTCTCGTCATAATCAATGCCATTCACTTGTTGGAAGCCTTTAGCTACTAGCCTCGCTTTCCATCTGGTGATTTGCCCATCTGCAACACTCTTGGTCCTGTAGACCCATTTGCATCGGACAAGTTTCCTTCCTGAAGGAAGGAGGACGAGGTCCCAGGTCTGTTCTTGAGGAGGGAGATATATTCCTCCTCCATGGCGAACTCCTAAGATGGATGCCCAAGAGCCTCAGCAAAAGACTGTGGATGAGAAGACTGAACCAAATGACAATGTGAGGATGGCGATGGTTCAGTGGTAGTGAGGACAAGAGGAGGCTCAATAAACTCTGAGCTAGTCCTCTACAGATCAGAATTATCCCCCACAAAACCATTTCTAGCAGCTGGGTGGTCTTGTGCATATATCTCACGTAAGCTCCTTTTTCTCTAATTTATGACATGGGAATATGATCCACTACTGGAAACCTGATCTCAGCTTGGATGTGGATCATCATATGCATGCACTAGATTTGTATCTGAAGACTCTACCTCTGCATCTACATGCTCTACTGCAGCACCTGCATGCTCTGTATCTGCATCTGAGTGTACAGAGCCATCATCTCAGACATGAGGTAGATAAATGGTGTCTGCATGTGGCAATTGAGGTGCATGCAAGAGACTATCCTCAAATTTGAAGCTTCGCTCAATGACGAGCTTGTATGTAGAGGAAATCAGGAGTCGGTATCCCTTCACACCATCAGTGTATCCAACAAAGATGCACTCAATGCTCTGTGGATCAAGAGCTTTCCTCTTTTCAAAGGGGATCCTGGCCCATGCTCTGGAGCCGAAAACACGAAAGTGGGTGACCTCCGGTTTAGTGCCGCTCCAAGCCTCAAAGGGTGTCTAATCCTTGACAGATCTATGAGGAGATCTATTCTCGATGTAGTTAGCACAATTAAGTGCTTAGGCCCATAGCTTATGAGGCAGTGACTTAGCATGCAGCATGCAGGAAGCCATCTCTTTGAAAGATTGGTTCTTTCTCTCAGCAACTACGTTCTGCTGCAGAGTGTATGGAACTGTGTACTACAACTGTATGTCGAACTGAAGGCAAAGGTTCTGAAGTGCTTTGTTAACATATTCCCCCCCCCCCCCCCCCCCATCTCTATATGGAGGGCTTTGATCTTTCTCTCTGACTGTGTCTCAACTAGTGCTTTGAAATCTTCAAAGTGCACAAAAGCTTCAGATTTGGCCCTGAGAAGATACACCCAAGTATACCGTGAGAAATCATCAATAAATGTAAGCACATACCTTGCTTTGCTGATGGAAGGATGAGGAAAAGGCCCCACGAGATCACTATGGATCATATCAGAGGAGAGGACATTTTGTGAGTCTTGCCGGTGTCAAACTTTTCTCTAGGATGTTTTCCAAGGACACGCCCTTCACAAACTCCTTTGGAGAAACTGATATTTGGCAAGCCTTCCACCATCTCATTCTTGCTTAGCTACTGCATATACCTGTAATTCAAGTGACCAAACCTCTTGTGCCAAAGCCTACTACTATCATCAACATGTGTAAGCAATAAGGAGGATTTAGGTTCAATAAATTCAGAAAATGTATACAGTCTCGCTCCATTATTTACCTCACTGGTTGCAATTTTGGAGCTGCTATGTAGGTCATATATGTTCACTGCATCTGGAGTGAATTCCACTCTCTTTCTGGTGCCGAAATGAGTGATCTGATAAATTGAAAGCAGGTTTACCAAAAGTTTTGGAGCATGAAGCACGTCTTCAAAGCTTCCATGTAAAAGTTCCACTCTACCTTTTCCGGTGACCTCAATAGGTGAGTCATCTCCCATGAGGATGGGAGGTCCTTTACATGCATCCAAAGAGGAATAGACTTCCTTTGCAGCAGCCATATGATGTGGTGCACTAGAATCTATAATCCATGTATCAGGGGAAGAATTAATTGCAACTAAAGAATGAAAAATGTTACCTTTCCCATGTTAGTTTTCTTCTTGGTGCCCTGAGGGATGTGGTCCCCAAGGTTGTGCTTTTGAAGGATTTCTGCCATTTGGTCAATTTCTTTCTTCATGCAAGAGGATTTTGGATGGAATCCTCTTTGACAGTAGGTGCATCTATTTCCTTTCTTCCCTTTGTCATTTCTTGAGTCGGAGGAGTCATTGAAAGGCTTGGTGTACCCTTCCTTCTTTGGATGGGAATGTGCTTTTCCCTTGTCTTTTTGCTACTGTTTTTTCTGTTTTAAATCAAATCTATGATTTTTATTGTGGATGCCATCATGCACAGCAAGTGCATGCACTTTTGGAGGTTTGATTTTCCCCATGCCAATGAGTTTATCTTGCTCAAAAGTAAGGGACTCCATGAACTCTTTGAGAGAAGGCATATTGTAGGATTTACCTGTTGCGAGCCTTACTGAATCAAATGTAGACATAAAGATGGAGTATTCTGGTCCGAGCTTTGACATAATATAGAGAACTTGGTGACTCTCCTCCTTGGTTTTGTCAATTCCACAACCCTTGAGTTGTAGCAATAGATCATTATATTTGGTGAAGAAGTCTTGAATTTTGTCATAGTTCCGTGGATCCAATGACAACAACTCCACTTCAAGTAGATGTCCTTTCATCTCATCCTATTTCCCGTAGAGATCTTCAACCTTTTTCCAAATCTCATTGGGAGTAGTGCAGGCAGATAGATGAAACTGGAACTCTAGAGAGATGCACATGCATATGAATCCGTTGGCCTCATCCATACGATTGAGGTACTTGGATTTCTCTATGGCTGAAGTGGGTTTCACTTCTGTAGCCATGGTAATCCTGTACAACCCTTTATGATGAAGGTATCGAGCCATTTAGTCCTTCCATTCGTGATAGTTGTACAGTGTTGGGATCAATGCTTTGGGAAACTCCATTTTTCTGTCGATATTCAATATTCAACCTGTAATACCTGTAAAATAAAGTACTGGTGTGCCTTTTATCTAGCAACCTATGGGCTCTGATACCATGTAAATGTGTCAGAAAACTTGCACAGATGAATCTAGCTAGTAAAGGTTGAACACATAGCTTTGTAGAGCAGAAACACTAAAAGAAAATCAAAAGAACAAAAGAATGGTTCATTAGGAAATAGGTTACAATGCTCATGATATAGCATTACTGGGTGAAGATCCCATGGTAATGCACCATAGTGGTGATCAATGAGAAGAATCAACACCTACAACAAGTTCTGGAGAGAACTAGCCAGTTGCGGAGTGAAAGAAGGAGAAAATTTGGGAGTAAATCATGCAGAAGAACTAACGAGTTCCAGAGTTAAAGAAGGAGAAAATCAAGGATTAAATCATGCAAAAAGAGTCTTGCATGTAGTCCCGTGCTCTAACTAAGAGTCTGCATGTAGGTGTGTAGTAGTTCCAACAGTTGAGGCAATGTTTTTGCCATTTCATATGGAGGGCCTTTGCAGGTGTGGATTGAAGAAAGCGAGAACTTATAGTTGACTTTGTTGGTAAGTCTCTAAACAAAGATAATTTCTCTTCATTTAGGTGAAACCCTATTAGAATTGCAGTTATTTCACAGATATTGTTCTGAAAATACAGAGAATATTTAGTGTCTCTCCACTCCATGTAAGAAAAATTAAAAATATTCAAAACTTGAGGGAGAAAATACACAGAAATATTCAACCACACAGAAACATGCCATGAAGCATAATGTGGTGGCTTTGGAGCAGTAATGTCAACTGCAACTTAAAATTAAACCAACATTGAATTGAAAGTGAAACTAATTATGCTATGTTTAATAAAATCATACAGTTCTCGGCAATAAGAGGTGGAAACTAAAACTTTATAATAAAATTTGTTTAATCTAATATTTCCACTCAAACATTCATTAAAACATCCAATACAATGGTCAGTCAACACAATTTAACAGTTTAATGTTTGGTCAACGCCGATCTAAAACTATAGCCTCTACACTATCGAAAACAAAGACTAATAAAATAAAATATTATTAGAAAATCATGAATTAATACTAACTTCAAATCTAACCATAATATACCTCATTACGATGCAATGTGAGTGTATCACTTTTTTCTAACGTTAAAACTAAACATTTCACCAAAACTTTCAAAATTTCTGATGCACTAAAAAAACTATTACATATATTTAATATGTCAATGAAAAAATGCTTAACAATATATGTGGCTAAGACATTGAATTAAACACATTATTTGTTAATTAAATGGTTTGAGTAAGCGATTTGCAAATTTATGATTCCTTAGTAACAATTTTTTTTTCTAGGGCGAAAAAAAGATTGATTGTATTATATAAGATATATAAAGGACAAAACATATTACATCATGATAAAGCTTGAAAAATAGATTTGTCCAAAGTGTGAACAATAGCAATTCCAAAAAAGTCAGATGGCCAAATAATATCTCCATAGTAGACGGATAGACAACAAGATGCTTCAGAGGGAGACAAAACAACCTAGATAGATAGGAAGATAGCGAAAATGCGAATTCAACAAGTTCCAAAGGAGCAAAAAGGATCATTACTACCACCAGGGAGGATAACAACGACATATGCAGAAAAAACAAAATACAGAAAAATAGGAAAAACATACCTGGGAATTCTGCAATGAAAATTAGAGGTTGTGTACCAGGGAGAGAGAATTTCTAAATGGAGAAAGTTTTTGCTTCTATTATTACATCCATATTCCAGAAACCCTTTTGTGAGAGTAGACCTTTCTTGGATAATATATCATCTTGAGAATTTTGAGCTCTATTGATATGTTGAATTGTGTAACCCTCCATCCTCCCCCATAGAGACGTGATTCTGTTCATCCAACCAACAAGATGCTGCTTTTTGATATGATTCTTCCCTGTGACATGATCAATAATAATTTTGGAGCCTCCACAAATCAAAAGTGACTGAATGTTTAGAAAATAGTTGATAGTAAGAAGTTCTGCGAGTGCCATAGGCTCTGCTTTATTATTGGTAACGTTTCCCCCATTCCAGAAAATTTGATATTGCAGGTCATTCTCCATAATAATATGGACCCCACATCCACATATGTCATTTTGTGCTACCACATCAAGATATGCTCTTGGGAAAACCATAAGTTCAGGAGATTGTTCTATTTGATTTGACTTATTATGCTGAGAAGTTTTTGCTGGGATAGTGTTAAAGAGGGATAAAACCTTATATCAATTATTGTCTCCATTTTCTTAGATTTCAACTTTATATTTTTTCCAAATATTTGATTATGGAATATAGTTTATTATTCGGGAAAACATGTTACCATATAAAAATAATTCTAATAAAAAATATAAATTATTTTTTTAACAAATTCAAAAATTATTTATTTAATCGGAATAATATAGGAAGAATGGATAATATGTGTGTCCACAGCAATTTGAAATTTCAGAGTCTAAATTTTTCTAAATTCAATTGCCTATTTTAACAAGTGCTGCATGCAGCCGGCAGTCCCTGTCGGGGTCTGCCACAACAATTGGTTTGAACAAAGTGCCCATATTCAAGAAAACATATCTAGCCTGACAACTTCGCCCAAGTCCCATGCAGCAGTGTTCTCTGTCAAAGGAGTTGTGGACGGGGATGACCCTTCGAGCTTCGTGTGGACCAATCTATACTTAATAAATAATGGAATTGATTTTAGCTAGTAACGCTCTTCCTATGAATTATTCAAACTAAAACCTATAAATCTATATGCAATAATAATTCATACTTAAAATTAAAAGTAAATTAATAAGAAAACATTTTATTTTAATTTTTACGATTCTCCCTCGAATCATTAATTGCTGGAAAATACAATAGAACGTCGGAAAAATGAAAGTTGGCTGCTTAATAACTCACTTCCTTGGAATTCACCCAAACAACGACAGTGTTTTATTAAAGAAAGAGTCGCCTCATCTTGATGTCACCAATTCAATACTGCCTCTTTAGCGTAAAGCGAAAGGTGGGAGCGGAGAATGCACCTCTGAGCAGAAACCATGAAAGCTTAATTAATTTAAGACAGGACGTTTTCTGCTCAAAATTTTAATACTCGAGGCGTGTATCATGGGGTTACTGATAAGTAAAAAGAAAAAAAAATGAGCAAGTTCATGCTACATACCACGACTCATACAAATTGATGCATTAAACCTGTGCAGGTATATATAGGCTTCTTTGCTGGAAGTTGAAACATATATTTTAATTTTTTAGTGTATAAAAAATGATCGTTATATTTTTATTTAGGGTTTTTTAATGTTTTGGAGTTAGGTTTACAAAAGTCAAAATATAAACGGTTAATACAATACATAATTAACCTATTAACTTAATATATTAATTTCACTCCTACGAAACACATGAATAGCATTTAATAATGTAATTTAGGTAGACACTGAACTAAAAATGATAATACTAATCAAAATTATACAATACAGATGTGGATGGCATGCTTTATAAACTGTCGCAAACGGCAGGCTCGAAGGAAAGCCGTTCATTTTCCAGATCGTATAGTATATGGAAGTTCTGTTGTAGAATATTGCCAAAAAAAAAAAATTCGAAGTTTGGCAACATTTCCAGGCACACTAAACCTTTATCGTCCGTAATCATGTAGTTGTCTTTTGTCAAAGGGTAATCCGCTCTGCAAAAATGAAACGTAATAGTGGGAAAATTTGGCAGAGCTCCACTGGATGGCAAAATAAAGCAGAGATCCAGAGCGCCGGGAGAACCTATAGGAAGATTAATTAATTTAACCAATTCACGCCTCAGCATAGAATAGGCAACTGGATCGAGATATGTTAAAGTTGTTCCAGAGTCGATGATGATGGGCCCATTTCCAACAGGTTGAGTGTTTAAGGTACCGTTGGGAATCCTGAGCGAAGTATTTTCCACGCTTATGCCATCTAATGCGAGATAGTAGAGGCTCGGATAGAGGCTGTTGCTGATAAGGGGAGTCGAACTCGGCGCATTGCTGCTCAATTTCGCATGCTTTCCAAACATGAGAGGGCTTGATTTTGACTGAGAATCTTTAATTGGCAATAGATAGTAAGAAAACCTCTTGGGTATTGATGGAGCAAGCTGTGAAATTAACGACACGGGACCTCGTCCGAAGCCCACAATGCCGGCTCCTGGGGGCGAAATCGCCTGAACTATTCGTATTGCATCCAAAGGCCATATGTGGGACTGATTGATTCTTTCCAGATTTGGAAGTAAATGTTAAGGTCTCGTATGAGAGAATCCCCAATGTCGATGAGGAATCGGCATAATCGTACTCGTATTCACACCCTGCATCTCTGCAATGAAGAGATATATCCGAGTTACAAAGCGCGCTTTTGCATCGAAGCTTGCTGTACGTGGACGAATGATTAGGATTATAGATTGGAGTCGTCTGTTTAAAGCAATGAACGCAGGGCTGGCACTGTGTCCATATCAGGTCGCTTCCACTATCAAGAATCGCATAATAGGGTAAAGCTGGTGTACCTATTGCTAAATTCATGAGGTAATCTCCATTCCCTTTGATTACAGATGCTCCAACCTCTTTCTGCACCATTTTCTTGCTTCGATAGATTGCCCTTTGCACGCGCTCAGCGTAACTGATATTCCCTGGACTAAATGGGGACAACAACGAATCTACATGCACCAGATCTGCTCTGAATCCTAACTGCTCTGTGTCAGCTACTTTGCTTCCACTTACATATACTGTGCCAGACACAGAAAGCAATATGACACCCTGAACATAGCAGGCCCCATGCCCATGTGAAACCTAAATTGTCCTTCCATGGATTTTTAGCTATTCATATACTCAGGAATTGAAATAGTGTAGTACCCGTGAAGAAGCATAAGACTAACATATATAAAATCTCAGAGCGGCATAGCAGGAAGTTTGTTTTAGCCACTTGAAAAAATATCCATGTATGTATGGGGCACTACCGAACAGAAACAGCCACCGAGTTCAAAGTGTTCATAATAGAACAATACGGGTGTAGGACATGCACAAAGAAACGTGTCAGGCGAGTCGAAATACTTTACCCTATGTTTTCAAAGAAGTATACAGGCGACTCTAAATTTTTTAGCTTTTTAATACAGGCCACTCTAAATTCTTTATCCTAAGTTTTCAGAAAAGCCCGGCAATAAGAGGTCGAAATATAAACTTTGGATAAAAATCGATTGAGTAGAAAATTTTATTTGAAACATTGGGTTAAACATGACATGTAACGAAAATTTTACTCGGTCAAAACAAATTAATAGCGGGTCAACGATCTATCGATCGCTATTAGTCCCAGGCAGGGACTAATAATTTAAATTCAATTACCTATTTTAATAATTTAAATAAAAACGTTGGTGGTTTTTTTAGATTTCTAATTATATTTGCTAGATGGAGAAGAAAGAGCGGTGAGTATAATTTTTTGTCCTCAGAATCTAGAAGAACATAGGTATGTCTTAGGTTTAGGCCACACCTCTAATATTATTGCTAAAGCCTATGACTTATATCAAAGTTTGAGGCAAATTGTGAATTTGGGAATTTAGGAGGTGATTATTTTTGGTGATTCCCTGAATATAATTCATCATTTATATTTGGGATCTCTACCCTTAGATACAAGTTTAAGTCACATTTTCAAGAAGGCTTATCAGTTATACTATATATTCCCAAGAAGAAATGTCTCCATGTTCTGAGATCAAACAACTCCAAGCTCTGATCACATGGGTTGGGGTCAGGGCTAAATGAAGGTGAAGTTTGCTCGCAAGGGAAAAGGGGATATGTTCACCTTGCTTCATGGTTGATGAGCGGAATCATAAATCAAAGAGGAGGAATAATTCCTCATGGTTTAATGTAACATTTGGATGCTTTATAAATTTTAGCTTTTGTTAGGTTAGTATTGGTGAATGTAGAAGTGGAATACTATAGGTATTGTAGTATTTTTTCCAAAAGCTTCAATGCCATTTGTAGATGGTCATTGATACTTACTGCATCCTCACCATGTTCATTGGTTTCAACTTTCTTATGTAAATCATATATCTAAAATGAGCTACAGCTAAGTTTCTTTTAATATAATTGATATTCTAAATTATTATTATTTATTTATATATATATATATTATAATATATATATATATATATATATATATAATTAATGGAAATACTCTTGAGCAATTTTTCTTCTTCATAGGAAAGAGCCATAAGAATGGACATAAAAGAGAAAAGCATATGTGACTAGAGTTTTATGTCTTAGAAGTGACTTAAAAATAAACACATTAAGATATTTGGATCTACATATCTTTTGTTAATGTGGAGGAGAGGGTAGTGGGAATCATATGGTATTTGGTGGGCTTGCAAAGTGAATCGCCACTAAACGACCCAACCTACGTTGTTTAACCAGTGGATGTTCTTAATGTAATAGGTCATGTCTAATTAGAAGTTTCCACGTTCCTTCCTACCATTCATAAGATTAGCTATTAATTTCATATGCTATTATACCATTCTCTTTAAAAAATTCATCTTAGGGTACATGCATTATCCATTTCAAAGGAAAAAAAAAATTTAAATGAGAGAAAGCCCACAAAAAAATCAAATAAATTTTTATTTAATAATGAAGGCCGATACCTTTCCTGCTTTTCCCTATTTATTCTTGTTCTTGAGGAAGGAATGATCTCGAAATTCCAAGAGATAATTTGACTTTTATAAATTTGCAAGAAATTTATATGAATCTTTTCAAACTTATGGATCTATCTAAACCATATCTTAAATAGTACTATCAATTATAAATTTTCTAGAATTCTACATAATATAGGATTTATAGAACCTCTTAGATTTAGGAAAATTAAATATCGTTGGATGTTTTTATACGCAAGTTTTAGCAAAAAGACATATTCTACATAATGAAAATAGTCTAGCAAGTAAAATTATGAGGATTAATATCTAAACTCTATGTGTGGAAACATTCATATATCTACTTATAAATTTGCAAAAAAAGACTATAGCAATACGAGAAACAAAATATTGAAAATACTCAAATATACCTAAGTCGATAAGTTTTGAATTGTTCTCTAGAGACTTTTATGGCTAATATTTAATGAATGTTGTCTCTAAAATAAATCCATATTTGACATTTTAGGTCAATGTTTTGATTCATAGATAGGACCAATCCTCATGAAAAGTTGTGAAGAGAATGAAGGAAACGTAGGAAAAAAATAAATAGACAGACCTTCTCTTGATTTTAATCCTATTTTTCTTGAGTAAACAAATCTAATTCTAGGTATCCCTTCCATAGAAGGATAACATTGTTGTTTGGAGACCTCTATGGTTAAGATTTAAAGGGTGATGTCTTAGAGATAAATCCATAGTTGACATTTTAGATCGACATTTAGAGTCAAAAAGAAAAACCCATCATGAGGATAAATTGTGAAGAGAAGGAAGGAAAAGTAAGAAGAAAAGTAAATTGATAGATATTCTCTCTATTTTAGTCCTAGTTTTCTTGAGTTAACAAATCTCATTCGAAGTATCCCTTTCGTACAGGGTTAAGATCATTATTTGGAGACTTACATGGTTGATCTTTAAGGAGTCCTATGTTGGGGATAAATCCACAATTGACATTTTAGTTTGGTGTTTCGAGTCACAAACAAGAGCCATCATTAGGACAAGTTGCCATGATAAGGAAGGAAAAGTATGAATACCAATAAATCTGTATATCTTCTATGGATTTTAATCCTAGTTTTCTCATGTAAACAAATCTCATTCTAAGTATCCCTTATGTGGAGGGTTAAGATTATTTTTTGGAGACATTTTTGTTGAGCTATAAAGAGTGATATATTAAAGATAAATCCATAGTTTACATTTTAGATCGATGTTTCAAATCATAGACAAGACCCAT
Source organism: Pinus taeda (assembly GCA_000404065.3). Lineage (NCBI taxonomy): Eukaryota > Viridiplantae > Streptophyta > Pinopsida > Pinales > Pinaceae > Pinus > Pinus taeda. The sequence continues at coordinate 277,070 of APFE030726913.1, read as the reverse complement.
CATTAGGACAAGTCGTCTAGAGAGGGAAGGAAAAGTAGGAAGAAAAATAAATAAAAATATATCATCTCAATTTTAATTCTAGTTTTCTTGAGTAAACACATCTCAGTCTAGGCATCCCTTCTATACAGGGTTAAGATTGATGTTTGGAGACTTTTGTGGTTGAGCTTTAAAGAGAGTTGTCTCTGAGATAAATCCACAACTGAGATTTTAGATCAATGTTTCCAGTCACAAACATGACCCATCATTAGGACAAGTTGTCGAGAGAAGGAATGAAAAGTAGGAAGACAAATAAATTATCAAATATCTCAATCTTAATCCTATTTTTCTAGAGTAAATGTATCTCATTCTAGGTATCCCTTTCATACAATATTAAGACAGTTCTTTGGAGAATTTTGTGGTTGAGCTTTGAAGAGTGATTTCTTGGATATAAATCGAAAGTGTAAATTTTAGATCAATGTTTTGAGTCACAAATAGGACATATCATTAGGCCAATTTGTTGAGAGAAGGAAGGAAATGTAGGAAAGGAAAAAAATCAATGCATATTCTCTCAATTTTAATCCTATTCTTCTCATGCAAATGAATCTCATTCTAGTTATCCCTTCCATACAGGGTTAATTTTTTTTTTTTGGAGAACATTGTGGTTGATCTTTAAAGAGTGTTTTCTGAAAGATAAACCCATAGTTGAAATTTTATACTGACCTTTTGAGTCACAATTAAGGCAAATCATCAGGACAAGTTGTTGTGAGAAGGACAGAAAAGTAGGAAGACAAATAAATTGACATATTTTCTCCTTTTTATAATCATTTTTTCCTGAGTAAACAAATCTCACTCCAGGAGTCCCTTCCGTACATGGTTAAGATTGATGTTTCGATACTTCTTTGATTGATCTTTAAAGAGTGTTGTCTCACATATAAATCCACAATTGACATTTTAGATCAACATTTTGAGTCACAAATAGGATTGATCATCAAGACAAGTTGTTAAGACAAGGAAGGAAAAGTACGAGGACAAATAAGTCAACATATATTCTCTCGATTTTAATACTAGTTTTCTTAGTAAATGAATTTCGTTATGTGAATCCCTTCTATATAGCGTTAAGATTAATGTTTTAATACCTTTGTTCTTGAGCATAAATAAGTGTTTTATCATATATAAATCCATATTTTAAATTTTAGATCGATGTTTCTTCTTGCAAATAGGACCCATCATTAGGACAAGTTGCTGAGAGATGGAAAAGTAGGAAGACAAATTAATCGAAGAAAAATTAGGAAGAAAAGTTGGTTGAGCTTTAAAGAGTGATTTCTTAGAGATAAATCCATAAATGAAATTTTATATCAACATTTCAAGTCACAAATAGGACCCATCATCAGGAAAATTTGGCAAGGGAAGGACGGAAGAGGATGAAAAAAATAAATCGGCAGATATTGATTTTAATCCTAGTTTTCATGAGTAAGAAAATCTTATTCCATGTATCACTTATGTACAAGGTTGATATTTTTATTTGGAGACTTTTTTTTAGCTTTAGAGAGTGTTGTCTTAGAGATAAAACCACATTTGACATTTTAAATTGACGCTTATAGTCACAAATAGGACCCATCATCAAGACAAGTTGTCAAGAGTGGGAAGGAGAAGTAGGAAGACAGAGAAATCAATAGATCTTCTTAACCATATACAAAAGGCATACCTGCAATGATATTTATTTACTCAAGAAAACTAGGATTAAAATCAAGAGAAGATATGTTGATGTTTATCTTCCCACATTTCCTTTCTTCTCTCGATAACTTGTCTTGATGATGGGTCTTTCTTGTGACTCAAAACATTGATCTAAAATGTAAACTATGGATTTATCTCCAAGAGAAGGCTCTCTAAAGTATAACCATAGAAGTCTCCAAACAATAATCTTAACATTGTATAGAAGGGATATCTAGAATTAGATTCATTTACTTAAGAAAACTAGGATTAAAATTTGGATAAAATCCATTGATTTATTTGTCTTCCTACTTTTCCTTCTCTCGACAACCTGTCCTACTGATGGGTCCTATTTGTAACCCGAAACCTTGATCTAAAATGTCAACTGCGGATTTAACGCTAAGAAAACACTTTAAATCACAACCACAAAAGTATCCAAACAACAATCTTAACCCTATTTGAGAGGGATACCATGAATGAGATTTGTTTGCTCGAGAAAACTAAGAAATTGAGATAATATGTATCGATTTATTTATCTTCCTACTTTTCCTTCCTTCTCTCGAAAACATGTCCTTATGATGGTTCCTATTTGTGACTAAAAGAATTTGATCTAAAATTTCAATTGTGGATTGATCTCTCAGACAACACTCTTTAAAACTTTTTTAATGTCTCATGTCTGATAATATCCTCTTGAATGCCATTCAAAGGACTTCCTCCTTAGGAGGGTTATAGGCAATCCTAATTGTGGTGTATGATTCCCTCTCTCCAAATGGAGGAACGATCAAAAAGAAGAAAAAATTAGAAAAATGGTAAAGAATTTCTAATCGAGAAGACTCAAAATTTGCAAGATCACAAGTTCAATGATGAAAAAGATAATGAAAAATGAGGGGGAAACATCTCTCTTCATGATAAAATGCTAGTTAGGTTTGATGAGGTAAAATATAATAAAATATTTGTTCAACCAAATCAAGAACTAATTTAGTATTTATTATTATTTGTGAGAAGAAAAAGTCAAAATTATTAGTTAGTGACCTTTATTTAGGAAACAAACTGAAAAATGATGATTTATTTTGTTAAGTAATGAAGATGGGATAAAATAGACAGAAATAGTTAATAAATAATGGGTTTGTGATAAGCTAAAATAGGTTATAAATAATTCATAAATAATCATTTAATATTAAAATACTAAGAAATAGTCAATGAATAATCATTTATTGAATTATTCCCACATAAGCAAATAATGTGAGTGTAAATAAATTAAATTATTTTCATATAAATGGGAAAAATTATGATAATAAGATAAATTTAATGAATTTATAGGTTTTCCTCATGTAAGTGGGTTAACTAATGAAACATATTCGAAAAGGTGGTTCCTTAGGCTATTTTGTTAAGTAAAAGTTGGTTTTAATGTGTAAAACCCACATTAATCTGACATATTTCGATATATTTAATGAATTTGGCTCGGTGAATATATTTTGTATGATAATGAATACATAAATATATACATACATACATATATTTATTATAATGGAAATATGCTCATAGATAATACTCTTGCGCATGGAAAGATACATTGATGACTTTGGTTTTAAAACTCTTCAATACTGGTACCATATTTGGAAACTTTTGTTGCTATTTCCAATGTAGTGTCTTTGATTGGTTCATTCTTCCACTTGATTAAGTATTGAAATTATTCCTTTTTCTTGGAAATTTTAGCCACCCTTTTGTGGAATATCAAACCAGTTTAGTTTTTTGGTTGAAGGTAGTTGTTTTACCCATTTAATGGTTTGAATTCCATCACTTAAAGAGGCATATATTGAAACATTTGATGTTTCCTTAACGGGTTACATATCTTAATAATTAAATATTGTATAAGTTCCAATATATTTTGGAAGTTCTAATTCATAAACATTTAACCGAAATTTCCTCAAGACTTTGCATGGCCCAATCTTTCTTAGTTTCAATTTATTGTAACCCCCCCCTATGAAATATTTCTTTTTGAAGGTATTCCATATCCAAATCCTTGAATTCACACATAGTTGTCTTTTATTGAGTTTTATCTCTATTTTTACCTACTACTAGTTTCCTATAACTACTTCTTGACTCTGTCATGTAATTCTTGCATACTAACTGCAAAATCTTCACCAACAACAATTTATTGTTTCGAAATATTTCTTAGCTCATATATTCACTACAAGAAAAAAGTTTTTTGGTTAGGGTCAAGCCTGTGATAGACCTTTAAGGTCCATCACCAATGTCGCATATGGTGATGGTCCTTAAAAAAACATTGTTATAAGTGTATAGAGTGATGGTACTTTAAGGTTTGTCACCAAAGCCATTTTCAATGACACTTTTGGTAAGTGGCATGTCACTAATTCTCTCTTTGGTGACACTTTTGGTGATGGTATTTAAAGGCCTATGAGTAATTATCTCTTTGGTCACACTTCTAGGGACGATATTTTATTGACAATCACCAATGTTGTTTTTGGTTACTTATGGTGATGGTAAAAAATTGTTCATCATCATTGATCATTCTAATGAGTTTTTGATGACGCTATGTACCTGTTACTATATTTTTTGTTAAAAGATAATGATTTAATACCATTGTTGTGGAGTCCTTTTCATTATATGTCCAAAGCCATAGTGGTTAGAGTTAGTCAAATTGTTAAGAAGTAATTAGTACGTATCGTTTACATCAAGTAATAAGAATATAGTTTTCCTATGACTCAACACATGATTAATCTCTATTAGGTTATTATCTATCAAATTCCCTTTAGATAAGAACTATATTATGTAATACATAATCAAGCTCTATCAATTCTATTAATGAGAGAGACCTAGCAATCCCTAACATTCATGGCACACCTTAACATGGTTTGGCACACACTAACATTCCTTGGCACCTCACATGTCTTCGAACATCTGTGTACCTAAAACATCTTGGCATGAGTAGGACACCCAAGCACATGTTGGCATGCCCTAGCATAGCATAACACTCCCCTAGCATGTGTTGGCATGCCCTCTAGTCGCTAACATGCCCTGGAATACCTTGGAATAATATTTCACTGGCATATATTAGCACTTTTCACACATTGACACTTGGATTGGAACCTATTATTAGTGTTCCATGCATCCCCCTTTTGAAAAAGATAAAGTCTTGACTTATTAACCCTCTTATGTGTTCATTTCCTTGCATTTTAGCTTGGTTATTCCTTTTTTCACCTTGAAACTCCTTAGTGCATATTGGAATACTTAGACACCCTGCACATCCTAGAATGTCTTAGCACCTGGTAGGTTTTGGCATACCTTGGCACATGTTATCACACCTGGAAACTACCTAGCACATTCTAGCACTTCTTGACATGCACTAATATTCTCTGACATGCCCTACCATTGTTGGGTTGTGTTATATTCTTTCGACGAGTAGCCCACATATTTAACCAAGGGGTTAGAAGGGTGGCGGAGCCCCCCCTTCGTTGCGCTGAATGCATAGTGGGGGGAGTCACAGGGGGTTTGAGGGGTGCAAGTAGCCCCACTCTATGGTGTCCGAGGCAGTGCCCAGGAAAATTTTGGTTTTGGACTCTATGTTAGGTTGGGTAGACCTACCTATGGTTTTGTGCATGATTTTCACACATGGTTTTTAGAAGCGATGGTTTTCGGTTGATGGTATTGGATGCTTCAGCATGTATAAATATGTATTGTAACATTGAAAGGAACATAATGAAAAATCAAGTTGGTAGTCCTAGTTTTGGGATCCAAGGGAAAACCTCTGTGTATATGTGTTTTATGTGTTATGCTCTCGCATTGTTTATTTTATGTGTTTTAGAATTCGTTGGGAGATCTACGAGATCGATTCTAGTGGTGAAAGAAGATGGTGAACAGTGGAAAGATAGAGCTCGAGAAATTTAATCGTCAGAGTTTTGAGTTGTGGAAACTCAAGATGGAGGATCTATTGGTGGATAAAGATCAGTGGATTGCAGTAGATTTGGGTACTAAACCAACGAGAGTGTCCAATGAAGAATGGAAGAATTTGGATAGGAAGGTAAAGAGCACAATACGATTGTGTGTCTCAGATTCAGTATTGATGAATGTATCAGGGGAAGGTATGTCGAAGGCTTTGTGGGACAAGTTAGGGACTTTGTACCAGTCTAAGTCTCTGGTGAATAAATTCTTCCTGCAAAAAAAGTTGTATAACCTGAGGATGAAAGATGGAGACTTGGTGACAGAGCATTTGAATGCATTTAATACTATTGTAAGTCAATTAGCATCTGCTGATATTAAAATTTCAAATGAAGATAAGTTCATCAGTTTTTTGTGTTCTCTACCAGATTTGTGGGATAGTCTGGTTATTGCAATAGGTAGCAATGCAACTACCTTGTAGTTTGATGAAATACTATCATCCTTGCTGACAGAGGAGATGAGATGGAAAGATATGGAGAGCTAGAATGGTGATGCCTTGTTTGTACAAGGACAGTACTAGAACTGAAACAAAAATAATTCATCGAGTGGGAGATCTAAATCTAGAGGGAGATTTAAATCTCCAGGAAAACCTGTAAAGGTGGTGTGCTAGAAATGCGGAAAGGAAGGGCACTACAAAAAGGGACAGTAAATCTAAAGCTCCTAATAAAGGAAAGGGATCTAACGATGCTCCTTCTGGAGAGGAAAAATCCACCTCAGTGAAAGTGGGGATGTGTACTTGGATTTTTCAAGTACACATGTAGATCAGGAGGCATGGTTGATTAACTCAGGTGCATCCTTTCACTTCACTCCCTATAGAGAGTGGTTTTGCGAGTATGAGAAATACGATGGTGGTGATGTCTTCTTAGGGGATGATAGGAAGGCTAGAATTGTTCGTCGCGGAAAAGTAAAGTTGAAGTTGCAAGGTGAAAGGGTTAGAACACCTTCGGATGTTTTGCATATTCCTGCATTAGCGAGAAATCTGATTTCTATAAGCAAGTTGGATGATGCAGGTGTAAAAATAGTGTTCGAGAAGGATACCTACAATATGGTTTGGGGAGCACTGGTATTGATGTGGGGAGTTTGGATTGGAACTTTGTACAAGCTGCAAGGTAGCACAGTTGTTGATGGGTGCAACAGTTCTCTAGTTCTTGAAAGTGGAGCAAAAAATCTAGTGGTCTCTGGAGAGAAGACCATGTTGTGGCATCAAAGGCTTGGATATATTGGAGAGAAGGGCCTTCGAATAATTCATGGTAAAGGTATGTAGAAGGTATGAGTAATAGCTCTTTGGATTTTGATTTATGTGAAAATTGTGTATACGGGAAGCAGAATCGGGTGAGTTTCCCCTCTAGTGGTAAGAGGGCGAAACATATATTAGAGCATGTACATAGTGATGTGTTTGGATGTGTGAAGGTTCCATCACTAGGTAAGTCTGTGTAGTATGTATCATTTATAGATGAACTCTCAAAGAATACATGGATATATTTCCTTAAGAAGAAATCTGAAGTCTTTGATAGGTTTAAAGAATTCAAGGCTCTGGTGCAAAACCAGACAGAGAAGAAGATAAAGGTGGTGAGGACAAATAACGGTGGAGAGTTTTGTAGTAAGAAATTTTAAGAATTCTGTAAGAAGTGTGGTATAGAACGACATAAAACTACCCCATATACACCTCAGCAAAATTGAGTTGTGAAAAGAATGAAGAATACGTTGATGGAAAGGGCAAGAAGCATGCTCAATGGTGCCGCGTTAGGACAGGAATTCTGGGCAGAGGCAGTAGAGACAGCATGTTACTTGGTCAACAGATCACCTTCATCAGCGTTGGAGGATAAAAATCCACAAGAGGTATGGACTGGTAGCAAACCCTCTCTTTCACATCTGAGGGTATTTGGATGTGATGCATATGTACATGTTCCAAAGGAGAAATGAACCAAGTTGGATAGTAAATCTAAAAAAGTGCATCTTTATTGGGTATAAGGATGGTTTAAAGGGTTATAAGCTTTGGAACCCAACAACAAGGAAGGTTGTGTACAGTCGAGATGTGGTGTTTAGATTGGAGAAAGATGTTATTAAACATGCAGTCCAACCAAAGGAACCTGAGAAGATAGAGTTTGAGCTAAAGGAGGGAGAATCAGACTCCATAGCAGAGGAAGAATCAGAATATCAAGAGCCACAAACTTCGGGTGTGAGAAGATTAGTTCAAGAAAGAAGGCAGCCAGAAATGTATAGTCTATCTGCTTTCTGTGAAAATTTTTCTTTATTTATTACTGATGATGATCCCAGATGTTAGGTCCCTATAATACTAGTGATTACCTCATTACTATTGTATTTGTATCCCTTATTAATATTGTTGTGCCCCTATTGTCACCATATTGTTATCACTGTGCCCCATAGAATCCCTCTATTATTATTGTTAGGTCGGCTGGGTTATATTGTGACTCCATAGACTCCTATATATAGGAAGGAGGTTTTGTCATTTGAATCATCAAATAATCATTCATTTGTGTAATTTAAAGGAGGTTGTGCCCTCGAAGAGGCTGAATTCTAAGGCATTGATCAATCTTTTCTATCTTTTGTGAGTTGGTTTCATAACATTTGGTATCAGAGCTTTGGATTCTAGGGTTTCGCTGCTCCAAATAGGTCATCGTGACATTTTCACTATAATTTTTTTTCTGCGATGTTTCAGTAGGAAAAAAAAAAAAAAACCCATTTGAGATTAAATCCCATTAAACCTCCAATCTAAATTTCAGAGCTTTTCTCACTATATTTGCGGAGATATGAAATAAGGAAGTTGGTCTCTTTGCAGACTCTTGAATTACATACGAAATAGGTGACCTAGGGAAAATCGTCATAACTTTCTCTCTGAGCATCAGATTGAAATGTCATAAGAAGGCACTGAAAGAGGATGGACTATAGTTTCTTGTGTTTATCTTTCAAAGCCAAAGGTCAAAATAGGGACACGTGGCATGTCGCACAATTTCGATCTACTGAACTAGTTTATAATCAGGTCACTGTGGGAGATTTGGCGTAACTCTTCCTTGGAGAATCAAATTGGGATCAAATTGGTGGAATTGGAAAGAGAACATAGAGGGCTACTATAGGTCACAATTTCAAAACTTGATGATTCTAAATTATAGAGATACATCAAAGGCAATATCGAGCTCCTACAAAGTGAAAAAAAGTGTGTAGATTTTTTTAAATTTTTGCTTAAGCTTTGTTTGAAAAGTTATTTTGAAGGAATTCAAAGGACATGGTAGAGCATTATTATCAGTAATGGATGCCTCGAGGAAAGAAAATGCAAACACCTAGTAAGCAACCTGAAAGCTCTAGCATGACTCATGAAGAAGAGGAAGAAATGCTACATGATATATCAAAATTAAAAGACCAAGTGCAACAAATGTCACTCTCACAAAAGCTAACAGAAGCTAAGATAAATGACGTGGAATCTAAGATAAAGGGTGTGGAAGCTAAGATGGATGATTTGAAGATAGATTTGAAAACAGATTTGAAGAGAGACATGGCAGATTTGAAGACAGATTTGAAGATAGACATGGTAGATTTGAAGATAGATTTGACAAATTTTCTACAAGAAATACTTACAAATGGTGAAAGGGTAGTAAAGGAAACTCATGATGTGAACAAAAGAAATGTTAATCATGATTTCATAGACTCTAATG